>JNEM01014592.1:0-20372 GCA_000697335.1 Conidiobolus incongruus B7586 | reverse complement strand
TTATTAGTATTAGTTAATTTATTATAATTAAGGTTATTAAAAACAAAGTCAAAAAAATATTTAAATTAAAACTTAAGCATATTAAAATTATAAATAAATATGATAAGAAGTATATTTATAGGTTAGTTAATACAAGTAAGTATAATACTACTATAGAAATATAACAAGAACTATAAAACTATATAAGAATATTAATTAATACTAATATTATTATAAATATTCTATATTATATATTAAAATAGATATTATTTATATTTTAAGAAAAAATATCTTTAATTAAAAAAAATTTACTATAAAATTAAATAAGAGTTTAAATATTAATATTAAAGTTAAACTAAAATTAACTAGAGTAAAATTATTTAATCTAATAAAACAAAGATATATTTTAATAAATTTAATACAAAGGTTAGATAATCTAAAAAAGATTAAAAATGATTTTATAAATATTATGTTATTATGACCCAAAAATATAATAATAGGTCAATTATACTTTAAAGATATATATTATCTTTAAATATAAAATATCTTTATAATTTTAATAAAGGAATTAATATTAAAATATATTAAAATATTTTAAACAATAAATTAAAAATATTATTAAATAATATAGCTTAAATAAATTAAATATTATTTTCCAATAAAATAATACCTTTTGTTATACTATAGATTCTATTATTGAATAGCTTAAAAATAACAAAATAATTATTATAGAATAACTTCTTTAATCTTTTAATATTAACCTAATTGAATATCTTTAAAATTAATTAAAATAATTAATTAAAGCTTTCCCTTTAACAAAAAATTTAAATTAACTTTAAAAGTATATTTAAGATATTTAAAATAATATTAATCTTGTTTAATATAAAAAGCTAGTTGATTCTATATCTTATAAACTTAAAGAAGTTAGAAAAACAAAAGGTAAATATATTAAATATTAATTTTTCTATCAATATTAAAACCTACAAATTTATTATTAATTTTAGATATATTTTTAATTTTAATATATTAATTAATAATTAATTAAATTTAATTTTATATATTATATTATAAAAAATATATATATTAATTACATAATTTAATATAAGTTTATTTAAATTAGAATTAATTAAAATAATAATAGAAATATTTATATTTTTAATTTTATAACTTATTTTTATAGGCTAATATATATTATATTTTTTTGATTAAAAAATTAACTTTTTAAAATTAGTTGTTTAATTTAATTATATTGAAATTAAATAATAATCATTAAAAGTTTTTTATTTTAATATTAATAAAACTTAACTATAAATTTTTTAAAATTATTTAAAATTTACAAATAACTTTTAATAATATAATATTATCAAAATCAATAATTTATTACTTGGTAAATTATTATAAGGTTAAGAGAGAAATTATCTAAAACCTGTTAAAATTTAAAAGATTAACTATAATAATTACTTTTTTAATTATTTTTAGATTAAAAAAATATATTAAAAAGCACTTTTTTATTTCAACTAAAGAATAGTCTAAGCATTTTAATATTAGTTTTACAAGTATTTTATATATATTAAAATTTAAACTCAAATTATTAAATAATAGTATAAAATAAATATTTTATAATTTAATTAAAGCTTAAAAAAAGCTAGAGTAGTTATTATTAAATAAAACTTATTAAAATATTACTAGAAGCTTAAATTTTTATAAGAAATGATAATAATTGATAAATCTTAAATTTTTATATATAATCTGTTAATAAAACACAAATCAAGATATTAGATTAAGTTAAATTAACCCCTTCTACAAATCCTTTCAAATAAGTATTTTATTAATAAGTGAATGTTAATCATTATAATAAATTATAATAGTATACACTATTTTTATTTAATTCTTAAAAGAAATTCATTAATAATAAGTTTTATATTATTTTTTTAAATAAAAGTTTTTTTAATTAATATTGTTAATATAATTTGAGAAAACTTATTATTTTGCATAATAATTATAAAATATATAAATTCAAAGATATAAAAAACTTTTTAATTAAAGATAACTGGAAAAAACTACTATATCTAATATACCTTTTAAATTATAACTTATGTGATTATAATTGCTTTAGGAAATTAAAAAACTAGCTTACAAAAAAGAAAATTTCTACAGAAAAATTTAATTAGTTTGTGGAATATTAAATTTTAGTCTTTAATTAAAAGAACTGTTTTTTAAGTGTTAAATCTCTATTAAAAGTATTGCAAAAGGTTATTAAAAATAAAAGAAACTATTAAATTTATGTTATATATTTATTTTTATATATTATATATTATAATATTTATTTATTTTTAATTGCAAAAAATTCTCATTATTAAAAATATAGAGTAATAATAAATTATTTATCAATATCTTATCTAGAGAAATTATTTTTATATTTATTAATTAAATCTATTATAATTATTGCACAGATTTTGCTTTAATTAAATAAATAAACTAGGTAGTATATACTCAATAATATAGTGCTAAATTATGGTAATTTGAAAGCTGTATTGAATATAATATTTCTGTGATTCAGTAGCACAATTAAATGTATATTATTATTATAATATTTGTATACCAATTGGCAATATATTGACTAGTAGATATGCATTATAGTAAAGCTATGCTTCAGGTTTATTCGAAGAGATTTTTAGATTAATTTTATCAACATAAAATTATTACTTCACAAAATATTTCCAAAAAAAATTTTTTCCCAACTTAATAATATATCTAATTCATTTAATTAGATTAATAAAAATGTTTATAAATAATAAATGGAAAAAGACTAACAACAAGAAAATAAGTTGATAAACAATATTCCTCATATTATATATTATTTTTTAAACTATTTAAATAAACTGATAATATTAATAGTACCTAGATATTCAATTACAAATTTATTTTATTTTGAATTTGGATTTTATTGGCTAAATATTAAAATATAAAATATGAACTTAGAACTTTAATAATAGTGAAATTCAAAATCAACGTTATTTTTAAAGACTTCAAAAAGTTTATCAATTTGATTTTAAACCCAATGATAATGATAGTGAATTGTTCAAAACGATTTTTAATCATATATATTGTGTTCATTATTGAAAAATATTTATTATATAAGGTAAAAAATATTCTAATTTATTTGAGATGTAATCAGTAATTTTGATCTTATTCTCCTTTAGGTAGTATGATAAAAAACTTATCTTTATTAATGTGTATACATCACAAACAACCTATAAGTTTCCAAATTTATATGAAGAATAATATCAATGATTAACCAAATTTATAAATTAAAATTCCAGTCAAAATTTGTTGTTGAATTCGACAGTCTTATTATGTAAATGATATAATTATATATAATTATATAAATATCTATTATATCTATCCAATTATTTGTTTAAAAATAATGGATTGATAAAAACACTATATTAAAATATTTGCTAGATTATAATATCTGAACCTTATTACGTATTGAGCTGAATGAGAGAAGTAACAAGTTTTCAAATTTGGTCAGAATTCAATTAAATTTGGTATAAGAGAATTTTATTCCCAGTTATAGTCACATTAACATAGGACAAACATTGAATATTGACATTGGCTGGGAAGTCAAGTGTCCAATAACTTTTAAGTAAATAGTCGTCTTCCGGGACGGCACCTGTTTGGTGATATAAAAGGGGGTAATTTATTGTCTAACCTGGATTATTGGGCTGTACCCTAGGAAGAGGACCGACGTGATAACTTGGTTGTAGTCGGCATATTTATAGTTTGCTTGACGTGTCTTCCCAGCGCACGAACCGTACGTCGGATGGAACGATTGATTGCATTGCTCGGGTATATTTTGTGGTCACGTTGCAGGTGGATCTGTGACGAGGTTCTCGAATGAATTGAATTGTTAAGGACGAACGGGTCCTCCGGCCCGTGACAATATGTTTTATAAATCCATTATAATAATCCATCCATATAATTTATTTAGTAGTCTCTGTTAGAGTTTCAATCATGAATTATTGAAGCTTTTCAAACCCATTCAAAAAATTTCACAGAATTATATACAATAAAAAATTTATGATATTAAAGCTTTTGGTTAAAATGTTATGCTGAGGAATTACCATGACCAACACTACCAGTTATTGGAAAAGAAATTACAATTCAAAGACGACTTTCTGATGATGAAGAATTAAATTATTTTCAAATGACTATTCGGATTAATAAATCATTAAATAATTTATATTTTGTTTAACTCCATATTTGAATAGACATTCATTACATCATTCTACAGCCCTGAATTTACAATTTTCCCATAGAATCAATAATACCAGTTATTTCAAATAATTTTGTATATCAATAACAAAAATTTGAGCTATTAAATATCGATTTCAAATTCAATAATATAATGTTAGGTTTGGAGATTTATAATGTTTTGATATATCTACAAATTGATATATCCGTATAATACAAATTTGGATATATTATTCACTGACAATGAAAGCATTGGGATACTATATTTTTGATTACTAAAAATAATTATAAAATAAATGTTTGTTATCGCAGTTTTCTAATATAAATCATTTATGGCTAAACATTGAATACAAATGGTTTGATATACAACTAAAAAATCTTTTATTTATACTATTAAAACAAATAAAATTTATGTTAACAATTGACGATTTTGAAAGGTTTGTTCCATTAGAAGTATTTTGATCTTAAGAATTCTATTGAGAAAATAAACGAGTCTTTTTGTATTTAATATAAATTGAAATTTCAGTCTAATCATTTTAACCGAAGATCAAGTGTGTTTAAATTCCCAAGAATATAAAAGCCAAGCATTAAAGATTCAAAATTAATTCTATTTGAATAAAAATTACAAGTCATTTGATATAATGAAATCGATAGTGTTTTACATATCTTCAGTAGAAATATTTGAATATATAGTAATTGATAGATATAATTATAGATTATATTGAATCCATGAAATTTATGTCTAGAAATAAACTTAAATATTGAAATATATCATTACTCACTATAATATCAATCAAAGTATATTGATTATTATATATTTTAAATTTTAAATTTTTATAATTGTTAAAAATTTTGAATACCAAATATTTTAACTTGCAATATAACTTTGAGATTCAAAATTGTAATGGACATAAAAAATAAAAGAATAACTATATAATTCAATAATTGGATAGTGTATATTATTATCCAAAATGATGAGCATTAACAATTACCACTTTGGCCTATTATATATTTCATATTATACTTCATATTAATATTAACACTATTATAATATATTTTGATAAATTCAAACAGAATAATTTTAAGAGTTAATTGCTGGAATTAGAATATTAAAAAATAGAATTATCTAAACTTAAAGATAATGCAATATTCTCATATTAATTAAATGTTTTAAAATGTATAAAAAGATATATTAATTCTGCGAAATATTGAAATAAAATTCTATAATTCATTATCAAACCACATGGTAAAAATTGCATAAATAGAAATCGATTTTGGAATATTGATCAAAACAAGTAAAATTAAATGGTTGATAATTATAGTTGAATTGAATTGTAACCGCTTGTTTTCAATATTTCATTTAAAGTTGCAGCAATATTTAACGATGATTTAGTGCAATATTTATTGAATAAATATCTTTCAATAGTATAAATGAAGTAACTTTATCACTAGAATTACATGACTAATTTATAATAGAAAAATCACGATATTATATGGGATATAAGTTGGAATCAAATTTGAAAAGATTATTTATAAATTTATTTTTGACAAGATTATAAAATTTTTTTTAAAATAATCCGAAATTATGAGAAAAAAAAAGTGTAAATAGAAAAAAGAACAAAATAATGAAATAATAAATCAACTTAAATACCAATAATCCTGTTTTTAATATAGGGAAAAAAATTCAATTTTTATAAAATTTGCAATTTTTTCAAGTTTTAATACTTCGATTTTAAATTCTTTAAATATTAGAATAACGTATATAAAAGACTAGGATTGATAACTTTAAGAAATCATTGCATTGAAATTGGATTTAATATTGATTCATTAACTACAGTTATCTTAAGAAGACAATATATTTCATAATTTTGATGTAAGTTTTCATATTGGATCATTTTATCATTGATTTTAACTTTTCTTAGTTGCTAAACTAAATCTATTGATTGACATTTAATATGAGTCAAGAAAAACCAAAAGATTCTCCACAATTGATTGAACATCGTCACGAAGAAGTTCAAGATGAACTACCTCCTGAGCTGGAAGTTTTGTTACAGACTGATACCAGTACCGGTTTAACTTCTACCGAAGTTAAGGAAAGATTGACCAAGTTTGGTCTTAATGAATTGCCCGAGAAGAAATCTAATCGTTTCCTCAAGTTCATAGGTTACTTCACCGATCCTATGGCAATTTTAATTATTATCGCTTTAATTCTCTCTGGTGTGACTGAGGATTGGCCCAATGTAGGGATTATTTCGGGTCTTTTGGTAGTTAATGCTGTAATTGGTTATTATATGGAAGCTAAGGCCGAATCCGCTCTCGATGCTCTCAAATCCTCTCTCTCCCTCAAGTCTAAGACCTGGCGTGATGGTGAGTTGCAAGAAATCGACACCAATCAATTGGTTCCAGGTGATATTATTGTTTTACGTCTTGGTGATATTGTGCCTGCAGATGCTCGTTTGTTAGGAATTGGTGCTACTGGTGAAGCTGTCCACGCTGGATTAGATATTGATCAATCTGCTCTCACTGGCGAATCTCTCCCCGTCACCAAGAACAAGGGCGATATTGCCTACTCCTCTTCCATCGTCAAGCAAGGTCAAATGTTGGCTGTTGTTATCAAGACTGGTACCAACACTTTCATTGGACGTGCTGCTAATTTGATCTCTATCACCAACGAGAAAGGTCATTTCCAAAAGATTATAGGTCAAATTGGTAATTTCTTAGTTATTATCACTGTTGTTATGGTTATCATCTTATTTGTATTCCTGATGATTAAACGTGGACCTAACAAATTTACAGATAACTTAACCTTAGTAGTAGTTTTAACAGTCGCTGCTATCCCAGTTGGTCTCCCTACTGTCTTGTCTGTCACTATGGCTGTCGGTGCCAACCAATTGGCTGCCAAGCAAGTTATCGTCAAACGTCTTACTGCTGTCGAGGAAATGTCCTCTGTTACCATCCTGTGTTCCGATAAGACTGGTACTTTGACTCTCAACCAATTGACTTTCGATAAGCCCTACTTGTGTGAAGGTTACACCGAAGAAGATCTCTTGTTGTACTCTTACATTGCCTCTGAACCCGGTGCCAATGATCCTATTGAAAAAGCCGTACGTAAGGCTGCCCAGGAAGGTGTCTCCATCCTTAAGGATCTCCCCAAGGAATCCGCTCATGCTATTCCCGGTTACAAGGTCACCGCTTTCATACCCTTCAATCCCACCTCTAAGCGTACTCAAGCTACTGTTGTCAATTTGAACACCAACGAAACCTTCGAAGTTTCCAAGGGTGCTCCTCCTACTATGATCAAATTGGTTGGTGGTCACGATGAAGCTGTTTACGCTGTCAATGACTTGGCTGGCCGCGGTCTCCGTGCTCTCGGTGTTGCCCGTACTTTCCCTGGAAATCCCGATGAATGGCACTTGGTTGGTATGATTTCTCTCTTAGATCCTCCTCGCCCTGATTCCGCTGATACTGTCCGTCGTTGCCATGAATACGGTGTTGATGTCAAGATGATCACTGGTGATCAATTAATTATTGCTAAGGAAGTCGCTCATCGTCTTGGTATGCAACGTGCTATTTTGGATGCAGGCAAATTAGTTGAACCTGACGTTTCTGAAGAAGATATCACCCGTCGCTGCGAACGTGCCGATGGTTTCGCTCAAGTTATTCCCGAACACAAGTACCGTGTCGTCGAACTCCTTCAAAACAAAGGTCACTTGGTTGGTATGACTGGTGATGGTGTCAATGATGCTCCTGCTTTGAAGAAGGCTAATGTTGGTATTGCTGTCCATGATTGTACTGATGCTGCTCGTTCTGCTGCCGATATCGTTTTGTTGGCTCCAGGTTTGTCTACCATTATTGATGGTATCACTACGTCCCGTGCTATTTTCCAGAGAATGCGATCTTATTCACTCTATCGTATCACTTCAACTGTTCATATTCTAATTTTTTTCTTTATCGTCATCCTTAGACATGAATGGTCCATGCAGCCAATTCTACTTATCTTTATTGCTGTCCTTAACGATTTGGCCACTATTGTGATTGCTTTTGATAATGCTCAAATTTCCAGAAAGCCTGATAAATGGAGAATTGGACAGTTGATCTTCTTGTCTATCTTACTTGGTTTTCTATTGACAGCATTATCTTTCGGACATTTGTATGTAACCGAACACTTACACCAAGGAGGTTTGGTACCTGTTGAAGGTCATAAAATTCCTGAATCCTTCCTCCAAACCGTCATGTACCTTCATATCTCTTCCGCCCCTCACTTTATGATCTTCTCTACCCGTCTTTCTGGCTTCTTCTGGGAGAACTTACCTTCATGGTTCTTCTTCGTAGCTGTCATGGGCACTCAAGTGTTTGCCATGCTTATCTCCATTTTCGGTATCACAAAATTTATCGCGCCCATTGGCGCTAAGTGGGGCTTTGTCATTATTTTCATCTCCCTCTTTTACTGTGTCCTCCTCGATTTCGTCAAAGTGTTTGTGTTCCGTATCTGGAACTTTGAACTTACCGCCAAATTATTCCCAATTCCATCCCGTCGCAACAAGTTGGCTCAACGTCGCTTAAAGCAGGAGAAGCGCGCCAGATTGGATCTCAACATTCAAAAGTTTAAACTTGGTTTGACTGTTGCCGAATCTGTTCATGCTTTTTCTAAATAAATTTTAGGATTTTGTCGGTTTTGATATTTTAAAACATAACATAATTTATTTTATTGAGATCTATTAGTTGTTAGAGATTTATGTCAATCATTGTTTCATTGTATAAATAATATATTTCGAATCAGTGCAAATATTTCAAGAATAATTTAGTCTAAAAAAGACAAATTTTTAAACATTGTATGACTGAATTCATTGTTGAAACACAATACAATGAGAATTTTCATTTGATTAAGATATAGTTTTCAGTTAGGATGTAATTTTTTTGAACTGAGCATTGACCTTGGTTTCCAACTAAATTTTCAAATTTTGACTGCTTTGAGTTATTAACACTCAAAAATAGTTTATTTGAATCATATTCGCTTTATAATATTTAAAATTTCTACTAATTAAACAATTTTTTCTCAATTTGATAGTTTCAATTTTTGTACTAATAAAAACACTTAAATTTACCTATGGAATATATATTATTAAATAGATTTTTCAAATATCAAAGTTAACTGAAGTGATATAAAAAATTTAACTAATAATAAAACGATTGAAAAATCAAATGAAATTTTAAAATAGTAATTATATAACTCTATTAAAACTCTTTACTATATATTGATTGTTCAAATTTATAAAATATTGAAATCTATAACAATATTTGAATCCGTGAGATTTTAATTTTTAACGAAAGCTCTATATTCTGTTGAAAGTATTAATATAAGTGTTAATGTTACCTATAGATACTTAATTATGATTCAAGGAAATAAAATCAATTTTGCTTAGATTTCATTATTAGTTTTGTGTAAACTGAGATATATTTCTAACCATGAAATAGTTCTTTCAAATTAATTATTAATTTTTTGCAGTTTTACATTTTAATTTCGAGAAGCGAGAAAGGGAGGGACTTGGGCTATATCGACAGTTTCCAAATCCATGATTATATAAATAATAATGATTCATTGGTATATCATAGTTTAATATATTCTAATGTACTCTGACTTAGATTCTTTGTGTATTAGTTAAATCAATGATTTTATGTTAACGATCATAAACAAGATTCTCAGCATGGTATTTATCAACAGAATATACTTACTCCAATTCCAATCCAATTATATCTGATATTCCGCTAGTCTTATCTATGATTATAATCATCAATAATATACCAAATTCTTCAATACATTAAATTACAACAGGTACCACATCCTCTAAAACCATTTCAGCTATATAACAATCATTACTCCAGCAGTTTTCACCCGTCCTGATTTATCTATTATTATTTCAATCGTTTCAAATGAATCATGTTTTCACGCCTCAGATTGAAGTACCACTAATGTACCCACTCAAATTTCAGAACAAGATGATATTTCTGCTTTTGCTTTTCACAAGGTACCAATCACACAAGTGTTACTAACCAACCCACATCTTCAGTAATTAATTCATCTCCCTCAACATCATCAATCACCAATAATCCTATAATTGCTCAACCTATTTTGCCATCCATTACCATTTCTAACGCTCCCATTGATTTGTATCCAATAGATAGACTAGATGAGAACCCCAGTGTAATTCTCGACCACCTTATAATACTAACTCCAGAATGGTATAATGATCAAGTCTATAATAACGATGAAGGTCAGGATTATGAACTAGAATTATTAATCACTAACTAAAGTCAAAATCGTAATCATCAATATGATGATGTCTCTTACAATGATTATGGTTATGATTCAAGTGATTACATCAGCACCACGGACTATCTAACTAATGAATTTTAAGATTATCTAAATACTCATATAATACCAAAGAGTTTAATATTAATAATTTTGATAGAAATTACACTTATTAATCAATTATATAATCTCGAAACTCATACTTGTATAATTAATTAATATAATATTTATAAATAGCTTTTTTAAATTTCTATTTTGACATAGCTTTGTTTTAATGTATTTAAACATATAAATTATATTATCATATTCCAAAATGTGATATATTTTAATTATCATAAACTTTTGTTTAACAATATACTCAGAATAGAATTGCACTCAATGGTGTTTTAAAACAGTTTACAAATTATTTTTACATGATTTGTAAAAATAAATACTCAAAGATATAACTACTGTTAGATATAATTAATATAACGGGAATATGTTTTTAAAATTTCAAAAACTATGACTTAAATATATACAAGTTACTTAGTTATCTATATTTTTACATTCAATATTTTCATGAAAAATTTATCTAATTAACAAAATGAAATAAATATTCATTAAAATCGAATATAGTGAATCAGGTGATAATGAATATAAAACAAATTAAAACTAATTAAAATTTGATAATACAATAAATTACATACTATATGATGGAAAAATTAAAATAATTTTAAGAAAATTTGGGGAAAGTCAGAAGATTGTTTTAAAAATTTATAACTGAATATTTAAATAATATTATATTGTTTTCTAAATTAAAATTTTCTAATATTTCATCCATTCTGTGATTCTATATGATGGTTAAATAGATTTCAGTTTATGATTAATTATTATTGACAGCTTAGCCGAAAAGTAGCAGATGTTAATATCAGGTTATTTTTATTTTCATCTTACTCGACAAGCATATTTGAGAATCAAAATTCTTGTAAATTAAAATCGCTGATTAATCACAACCCCTAAATTTCCTAATGTAGTATTAACTAATAAGATTAATTATTTTTAAATATATTTTGATATATTGTTGTATTTCAAAAATACTCGTCCATCCTGATTCAATAGTTAGGTGTATATTACCTCCCATTTATAGTGGATCTGTTGGTCCATAATCAAATGATGTTCTTTAGCTCCTTTTATTAGAACTTATTCAAAACCTATATCACTCACTGGATGAATTATTTAAACTCAGAAGTAGTAAAGATAGAGAGGATTCTAATTTTCCTGGATATTCTGCTACAACTTTTCAACAGTAAGTAAGCTTTAAGACAAACAGGATTAATAAATAATTTATCAAATCATATTACCAGTACTTTTTTAACAATGATCTTTGTTTACAGACTTATTATAAAACACAACAAAATCCTTAATAATGATATAAATGTTAAAGTTTAAATACTCAATATATTTATATCACCCAAGTTTTATATCTTTATACTCACAATTTTTTCAAGAGATTTAACTTCATTATCTAGAGGAATTACAATGAATTTCATTATATATAAGCTGAGATTATATTGAAATAAATGTATATTATTTTGATTTGATATTTTAATTTTACTAGTTTATATTATATTTAATTTTAATTAGTTTTTATATCATTACTCTGTATTTTTAATAATGGGAATTTGTTATAATTAAAAATAAATAAATAATTTAATATATAATATATAAAAATAAATATATAATATAAATTTAATAATTTCTTTTATTATTAATAACTTTTTGTTATATATTTAGTAAACTTTTAACACTTAAATAGTTTTTTTATTAAAGACTGAAATTTGATATTTTATAAACTAATTAAATTTTCCTATAGAAATTTTCTTACTTATAAGCTAGTTTTTTAATTGCTTAAAGTAATTATAATGATATAAGTTATAATTTAAAAAATATACTAGATGTAGTAGTTTTTCCCAATTATTTTTAATTAGAAAGTTTTTTATAATTTTAAATTTATGTATTTTATAATTATTATATAAAATAATAAGTTTTTGTTAAATTATATTGAGAATACTAATTAAAAATACTTTTATTTAAAAAAACAATACAAAGTTTACTATTAATTAACTTTTTTTTAAAAATTAAATAAGAATAGTATATACTATTATAATTTATTTTAATAATTAACATTTACTTATTAACAAAATATTTATTTAAAGGGATTTGTAAAGAAGGTTAATTTAACTTAATTTAACATTTTAATTTGTGTTTTAATAAAAAATTATATATAAAAATTTAAGATTTATTAATTATAATTATTTATTATAAAAGTTTAAGCTTCTAGTAATATTTTAATAAGTTTTATTTAATAATAACTACTTTAATTTTTTTAAGTTTTAGTTAAATTATAAGGTATTTATTGTATATTTTTATTTATTAATTTGAGTTTAAATTTTAATATATATAAAATACTTGTAAAACTAATATTAAAATATTTAGATAATTTTTAATTAAATTAAATAGTGTTTTTTAATATATTTTTTTACTTTATTAATAATTAAAAAAATAATAATTAAAATAAATTTTTAAATTTTAACAGGTTTTAAATAATTTCTTTTCTAGCTTTAAAATAATTTATTTAGTAATAAATTGTTAATTTAGATAATACTTTATTATTAAAAGCTACTTGTAAATTTTAAATAATTTTAAAGGATTTATAGTTAAGTTTTAATAATATTAAAATAAAAAACTTTTGATAATTACTATTTAATATAAACATAATTAAATTAAATATCCAATTTTAAAGAGTTAATTTTTTAATCAAAAAAATTATTCTATATATTAAAAATATATAATTTCCTATTAACTTTATATATATTTATTTATTTCAAACTAATAATATGTTTGAAAAATCAAAAATTAATAAATTTCCCATTATTTTAAATTCAAGGTAATATTAATTGATATAAATGATTTTATAAATCTATCAAAATCAATTTTAAATAAAGATATTTGATTTATTACTTATCAGATATATTTGCTTCTTCAGCAATTATGTGATAATCTTTAGTTAATTGTATGGTTAGTGCCAGAACTTCAAATGATTGTACTTTTATATTGTCAGTCCAGAAGTATAATGGTCAAATTTGAAGAGGAGCTTTGATTATCACACAAACAACTATTAGAGCTATTAGATGAGTGTATGGATAAGAATCTATTCTATGAATGTTCGAACTGGGGTTAATGGGTTATGTCAAGAAGGAAGCAAAGAATTATATCCAAGGAGGAGATTCGTACCTCTCAACCTAAATGCCCTATATAATGTTATTGCAGGTTTATTATTGTTAACTTCGAAGGGATTGCCAACTTACTTGAATGTTCCTGACATTTTTGGTGACGTTGGAACTAAAGCCACTATATTGGATCAAGAATTGGTTCCTAATCAGATTCGAAACCAGATCCACCAATGAAACTTGGCTTGCCATTCATCTGATAAAATTGTAATAATTTAACTCTTCCCTCTATGGACAGAATATTTTTCAGCCAGAATGAATAATTTGTATACATTCAATTAATCCTGATAATGCTTCTTGTAACAACAATATTGAATCCCCTTTAGTTGTTGAAAATACATTGGGATTGTACTTTATCATAATAACAATTGTAAACTTTATCCTGTTTTCATTAGAATTAGTAAGTATGCAAATTATATTACAAATATAGGTTGATAATAATATTTAATTTTTCTTCAATATTTAATAAAAGATTTTAATCAATATTTAGTAATAACTATCAATGATAAAGTATTTTTCATAGTATCAAAGGATTTTTACAGCCAATTGGAATAAAGTAGAATAATAAAAATATTAATAGATTAAAAGAAAAATGATCACTAAAGTTGATATACTTAAATAAGTAACCTTATTTCAATAATTCTTCAATATCAGCATTTGAAAGAAAATTTATATATTATACATGTAATCTCAATCCCTATATTTTACCAATGTTTTGAATTAAATAATTATGTATATAGCAAAATTTTAACAATAACAACTTTTGGTTCATATAACTAAATAATCAAAAATAAAATTAGGCAATAAAATTTTAATTTAAAATCCATCAAATTTCATTTATTGAAATATAAACTAGTAACCCAAAATAAAATTAATTTTTAATATAATTTTTTTTAAAATTTAACTATGTGTCATACAAATTATAAAATTTACATTTTATATCAATTAAATTTTTATTATTATCAATTATAAAAAAATTATTATAGATTAATTTTCATATGTATAATTTTATTAAAAAAAATGTAAAAAGATTGTAATTAATCTTAATAAATATTTAGAAATTATCTCAACTAATTAAAACTATGATATAATATATTGCTATTGTTAACATAAGAGTCAAAATTGAAATTTTCCTAATAATTATTATGTCATGTGGCTATAGGTATCAAAAACTTAAATGAAAGAAATAAACAATTTAAAGTGGATTTACGATTATAAAATAAAAATATAGTTCAAAAATCATTATCTAAGTAATGTATATTAATTTTCAAATTAATGAATCTTTAATAAACAATTGTTGATCGAATATGAATATTTTCACAAATATCAAATTTCACTTAATAACTGAAACAGATGTTAGTTATTAGCAAAAATAAAAACTTGATTTTAAAAATAAATAAAACATAAGATTACAGATAATTATTGCTTGGGTGTGGAATATACCCATCCCATTCTGAAGAAGAAATCGTACAAACGACTCGTCTTGTTCACATCAATTTTAACCAGATCACGAGCTTGACGTCTTCTTAGGAAACCACGAGTCGCACACTCCCTGATCAATGTCTCCTTGATTACCAGGTAGGGCTTTGGTAAAAGACGAAGTGTGCTGCAGATAGCTTGTTCTTCTTGGGTGAGTAGCTCTATACCGTCAGATCCACTGATATCAAGGGGTGCTGCTTGTTTGCGACCAATCGTGCGAACTTCTTCAGTATTCTCGCTAGCAGCTTGACGCGAAGAACGCGTGTTATGCATGGCTGTGGGCTGTGGAAGGTCGACATGTTCGTTGATGATAGGATGGGGATCGATAGGAGTTCTAGCAGCAAAGTCTGCATTCATTTGATCGAGATTCTCAGCACTCGTTACACCATTAGCAACCATAGTTTGTAACTGTTGTATCCTGTTTTTAAGCCTTTCTTCGTTAAGGAGCCCTTGAATCAAATCCTGCATATCAGAATGGGTCTGGAGACGTGTGAATGGTTTGTATTGGTTATAGATGGCCTTTTCCTCCTTGGAACGCTTCTTCTCATGTGCCTGAAGTTTTTTGAACTCGAAAAAATTCCGCTCCAGGCAGAATCTCTTGCGGTATTCACGCTTCTCAAGCTTACTATTATAAATTTCTAATAATGTTAGTTTCAAGTTATATTCTTCGGGTGTATCATCGTCGTTAATTATCAAATCTTTAATAATGTTCTCAGCTTCGTTCTCATATTCCAATTCGAATTCCAATCTTCCAGGCATGAAACCACCTATTTCATGATTGGTAGGTTGTGATACCAAGGTTTTGTACTGCTTTTTCTTAGGTTTGTAAGTTCTGCGATTCGTCAAAGTGTCAATAGAAGCATCGAATTCTTTCGAAAGGTCTGGAAGGGGCCAATTTGGAGAAGCTACATAAGTCTCTAAATAATGATTGCGACATTCTTCAAGAGTTTTGGTTCCAATATGTTCGCTAATATCTTCCCAATTGCCTAGGCCATATTGTTCAGCAGCTTCTAATAGTAATAGCTCTTCATCAGCTCCCCATTCAATGTCAAATAAAGGAAAAGTATGTTTTTTCTAAAAATATAATTAATAAAATTATTAATAGTTAAATTGTTGAATATAAAAACTTACAACTACACGATATTTATGGTTCCTTTTATGGTCTCCAATTTCAACACCTTGAGAAAAGCAATCAACACAAAAGTCCAACTCTTCATTACATTCTACGCAACTGATACGCGGTCCATCAATAGTCACTTGGCAAAAGTCACAATGATATAGAATTACAGGGAGTTTAGTCTCTGTAGAATTATTATTTGAACCTAAGGCAAATTAAGTATATTATTTAACATATAACAATGAAAAATATACCATTAGATTGCTTTTTATTATTTGATTTGGTTGCTGTTTGATTGTTTGTTGAACTTAATCCCATTTTTTAATTAATGAATTCATTAAGAATTGCTAGAATGAATTATTATCAAAATTCATTAATAAATGCAAATTTTGGGACTGAAATAACAACACGACAAAAATGGTATATAATATATGCAAGTAAATATAAATTAAATATATAATTAAAATGATAAAAACATGAAAAAATAAAAAATTATTAAGTATTATTTTAGGTACAAATTCTTTAAATAATTTTATTGTTTGTTATACTGACTCCCAATAATAATTTCAATATAGAAATTATTTTGGTTAGCTGTGAGAGGTTAGCTTGATGTCTAACAAAGTTATTTAAAGAACAAAATGGGAAAGGTATCTAGTAAAGACGTTGGGGCTTGCCCATGGTGGACTTGATGTACAAGGACTTGACGTTTTGCCAGTTCTTCTTCAAGAGGGAGACGAGGAAGTTGACGGACAACATGATGTTGGAGGTCAATTCATCTTCAGACATTTGAACGTGACCGACGGCAACACCGAGACACAAGACCTTCTTAAGTTGGAACTTGATGGTGGAACGGAGTTCGTTAGCCTTATCGGCCAAGTTGTCAGAGTGGGTAACGGGGGTAGGGAACTTACCAGCCTTGTGGAGACCGGGACCCAAAAGACGGGGGATTTGCTTGATCAAAGCTTCGGAAGCCAAGAAAGCGTCGTACTTCTTAGCGAGCTTCTTGATAAGCTTCTTGTTCTTGTTCAATTTCTTGAGATCTTCAACGGACATGGATTCCAAACCAGCTTCGGCGGCTTGATCACAGTGAAGGGCATCACCAAGAACACAGACAGTCATCTTGGGGCGGGGGATGTAAGGCAACTTGACGGTACCAGAGAAACGTTTGTCACGTTGGGGATCATAGTTCTTTAAACCGACTTGGAGTTCGACGGTTTCGACGAAGTTACGCTTCTTTTCTTCGGAACCCTTCAAGATGGCTCCAACGGATTCTCTCACAGCGGCGACGGAAACTTTACTAAATTAATTCATTAATCATCATTTTCTATTGAAAGTTGAAATGTATTGTTGAATCAAAAAGACCAATATTTTTTCAATGGATGAACTTGAATTTTTCATCGATATATTATGAACTATGGAATATTAGTTGGATTATATTACCTCATGTTGTAAAATTTTGTTTATAACGAACAAAAGGAATGATTCAACTTGCCTTCAATTTAATTATAAATTTTTTAACAATTCTAATATTCCCATAATTTGTCATTTGATGAATTTCATTTAAAAATTAATTTCTCAAAGGATTTTAAATCTTATCCTCTCTTGCATACTATAGTGGGGTTGATGAAAATTTTTTCTAGTGCTGCATTACAAACAAAATAAAAAAAAATGACAAATCATCATCTCTTTTACCTTTTTACTCTTGCAAAAAGTCTTGTAACAAACAGAGTTCATAGTGTTATGCTGAGTATACCTGTAACCAATGAGCTTCAAACATTTGTGCTGTCAGAAGCAGTGTTAATTACAATGAAAGACATTAAATCACATTCCCAAAATTTCTAATTAGAGAGAGGATATCAGATATACATATAAGAATAGATATGGGGTTTGAATCTGAAGATATATTTGACATTAGGCCCAAAATTGAATTAATTCCTAGGCAAATTTTATAATTTGTTGCTGGGGTTAAATGATTTGAGTTTTCTCTTGTTATAAGTGTAATTTTAAACCTTTATTATCAAATCAAATATTAATATCACTAATTTAGGCAATTTATTATCCAAATCTCATATTTGATTTAATACACATTGAATTGAGAGTATTGATGTTGGGATTGGATTGTGTAATTCGAGTTTAATCGATTATCATCTAAGACTTACTCAATGATTAGTGTTTCAAATCATTTTGTTAATAGAATCATTTAATAATAAAGATTCGTAATAGCAATATTCAAAATAAATAATATTTAACTTATATTTAATATTATTCCAATTGATATCAAATAAAGAATTCAAAAATTCAATTATTTATCAATTTATCAATTGAAAATTGTTAAAAATTTTATGATTATAGTTATTTAGTAAAAAATCCAGAGAGTTAATTTCAAAAATATATTTGATATGTTGATTTAAATAAATGATTAAAATTTATATAATGAACGTTTACAATCAATACATTTCTTCTTATTTAATGTATTCTTATATATTTATTACCAAGAATCTTTGTATGGTAGTTTTTATCCAAATTAATTAAAATATAATTTGACTAATTATGATAATTATTCATGTTCAAATGAATTCATTTCTTTCACTACACTCCTCCCAAATTTATCTAAACTGGAGACGCATTTAAAATTCAAACTTTTCATTTCATTGTCCAGAAAGATATTGTTAGCACGAAAAGCATCTATATTGAACGTTATATCTTTTACATCATACTATTATTGACATCTTGAAAATTTATACTATATTAATTATTAAATATCTTGTTTTACAAATTATACACTAAATATTTTAACAATGATTTCCTTGCCTATATCTTTGATCATATTACACTCTTGCTGATTTTTTAATCAATCAATATCAATTTAGCTAAAATTCCATTTTAAATATTATTTAAATGAATTATAAATATGTGAATTGATATATTTTATTATTCATTTAAATCCACCTTTGAATCGCTATAGAGTATATTGTTCAATATAATCAAAAATTTCCATTATGTGTAATATTTCAATATATATTTAAGTAGTTGATAATATTATAATATATCATATTATTGAGCTTATAGTCAAAGTCAAATTTTTCTTATCAAACATATAAAATTCAATGAATTAATGATTTACATATAACTATTTTGATGGCTAAAGTGTATATATTGGCTATTTATATATTCAAATCATATCACCAATGTTACTTATCAAAAAATCATTTTTAACCATTTATTTTATCAAAAATACTACATATTAACTTTACTGAAAAATATTAATATATGAATATTCCAAACATAGATTGTTTATCAAAAATTGAAAGGGTATAACTAGAATATTTTATTCATAATATATTATTAATAAATTAATTGTCAATTTTTAGATATAAATCATTCAATACCTTAATGATTAAGTATTGACCAATTTATTTTATTGATAATAAAATATTGAAGAAATTAATATTACCATATAATTAAAAAAATGGGAAAATTTTAATTTTTGATTTTTTTAACATAATATTAGTTTTAAATAAAAAAATATATACAAAACAAATAAAAGTATAAATAGTTTTGAATTATATATATATAATAACTTTATTCATTAAAAAAATAAATTTTTATAATTAGTTATTTAATTTAATCATATTTAAACCAAATAATTACCATCAAAAGTTTTTTATTTATATATTAATAAAATTAAATCATAAATTTTTTAAAATTATTTAAAATTTATAAATAGCTCTTAATAATGAAGTATTATTTAAATTAACAATTTATTATTAAGTAAATTACCTTAAAATTAAGAAAAGAATTATTTAAAACCTATTAAAATTTAAAAAACTAATTTTAATTATTATTTTTTCTAATTATTAATAAAGTAAAAAAAATATATTAAAAAATATTTTTTTATTTTAATTAAAGAATTATCAAAATACTTTAATACTAGTTTTATAAGTAATTTATATATATTAAA
>JNEM01014591.1:0-26462 GCA_000697335.1 Conidiobolus incongruus B7586 | reverse complement strand
TATATATATATAATGTTATTAAATATATTTAACTAAAAATTATATAATTAAATATTTTATAAAGGTCATATATATATATCCATTTCATATTAAATTGTTAGTAAGAGTAATAAACTTATTTAACAAAATAAATATCCTATTTTATTAAAAGTTTTTATAAGATGTAGTTTATAGTATATCAATATGCCTTGTTGATTAAATCATGTATATAAAATTAATTAATTAATATTTCTAAAATAATTATCAAACATTGGATCAAAAATTTAATTACATAAATCAGTAACTGACATTCATTTTATTGCTAAAAATAATTTAATCCAACAAATGTGACAAGCAACTTTGAAAAGAAACTATCATAGATATCCAATATACCAGTTTAAAACAAATACAAATTCCTTTAAGTTCGCGAATCTGTACCTTATCATTTCCATTGTCATCTTGTTTATAAAATTTTGCACGAGTAGAAATAATAGTTATATAGAAGCTAATGGGAACCAACTAGCAGAAAGAGAGCAATGAGCATATGTACAGCATTATTAATAGTTCAATTTTAGAATCTCTTCCAATTGGAAATTGCTTTCATCATCAAGAACAAAATAATGTGTGGATCGGAAAATACCTCAGGTATTAGAATAAGGTTTTAAAAACTCCTTTCCATCTGCTTTGGTGATAAATGATCGAATAGTAGTATCTGAGCAGCAATGGTTTGATGTATCCAGTAGCTTTGCTCTCAATTGGGAAGAATTAAAGATGAGGATTTTGGACTATGTATGTTAATTTGACTCTTTTGAAATGATAAACTTCCCTAGATACTTTATTTGAGTAGTTTCACAGTCTAGGATTTTCTCAAGTTATCTACCAGGAACCCTATCTTAATACATAATCTTTTTTAGTGTGTATCAACTAGTTTTAATATAGTTATCAAAAACCTTTTGAGTTGAGTCATTTTAAATTCTTGATAATTAAATGTTAAGTGAATTGATAATCAATGTACGTTGCATATCGAGTCGTAGTTTTGTTTGAATTATGTTGCTAAAGTGACGATCCCTTCTTCTCTACGCTTACCTTTTGCAGGTTGATTTAAATCAGCACCAAGGACCATAGTAAGAATATCGAAAACTGCTGGAATTCGATCAAAGGGTAATTCAGTATTCTTTTCTCCAGCTTTAGAATTAATTTTAAGGAATATATTGATACAACATTGATTCTTATGGCCACTCTTCAAAGATGTAATTTTATGCATTGAGATGTAATGCTTAGAGTTTTATCGGATGAACTTTTAATGCAATTGTAAAGCTGAGCTTCACTGTTTGATAAAATAACAAAGACAACCTTTGGATTACGTCTAAAGGCACAAAGGAGCTTTCTAAATCTTCTCAACTCATTAAAAACTTAAAATTGAGAATTGGTGATATGAATAGAAGGAGAACCAACATTTAATATCATTCTCATAAGGTTAGCAATTTAAGCTAGCTCACAGAAAAATTTCTATTTCTCGTTTCATCTAGTTCTTCCTGATATACAAGGAAAAGCACAGCAATGGATTTAATCGGAATAGTGTGGTAGAGGAGAAAACTTCGTAACTTCTAAACTCCATTTGTAGGGAGCGTTGTACTATTATAGTCAGTGTGGGATTTATACAATACTGGTGCTGAAAGTGTTGTTGCAAGGATCATCGATAAATCAGCCTGAATTTTTATTTCAAAGGCCTCCAAGCATTCATTGCCATTATAGCTCATCATACAAGAGACTATTGTAACTTTATTTAAATAGTCGGTAAATCTAAGACATGTAAACTTCATCATACCTACAGTTTGGCGTTCATTTAGTTTTCTCCATTTTTGACCTTAGATCACTTCGCAAACTTCCATAGGTAAAGAAATATTGTTTCCTTCAATCAAACAAAGAAGTAAAGGAAAATAAACTTATTAATATATTTTTCTTAAAAATATTGGGCTATATTGGCCTTTTTTGGCTGTTGAATCAGAATTCTTTTATTGTGTGTGGTTTTAGTATTAGCACCTCTACGTAATATTCCAACCTCGACTTCTTTCAAAAACGCCTTAACTGGATTCAAACCTCGGTTATAGATCCTAGGTAAATGCTAGAGAGAGTACATAGCAGTGATATTTGTGGTAATTTCTATCAAGTTACCACTTTGATGGAAGGTTGTGATACCGTTATCAATGCTGATAATTACTATTTTTGAAGTGGCTCTGCAGATTAGGAATTAACCTCCCCATAACTCGACTACAATGGCAATTCTGAATCTCGTTAAGAGTACAAAAGGGTCTTCCAACTACTGTATCAGTAAAAGTAGTTTTGTAGCGAATAATAATATCCAGACCCATTATTACTGCCATGGGTACATTACTCAATTACAAAATGTTCTCTATTGTTTCTAGTGGGTTGAAATCAATAACATTTACTTCATTCAAAGTGACAGTATATGATTTGGCAACTATTTTGATGGGGCTAAATAAACCTATCATATTGTTATTTCATTTTGCAAAAATTATATAAAGTTATATCTTAAACTCATACATATCTTCCAAGTTCAAATATATAAGTTCTTTACAGGTTTTTTCTCTCATCGGAACCACAGTCTTTAGCAATTAATTTCTCAGTATTACCTTCGCGTAGCCTTTTGATAATATTATCGCGGATCGGGAGGTTCGCTCGCCATTCAACTTATACCATCCGACATTATTCCTAATATAATCCACAAACAAGTACCATACACAATTTTTGTGCAATTTGAAACCGGGTCAACAATTATAATTATTGATTCAATACATTGGCAAAGGGTCGTGAGTACCTTAAAATTGCCACTTAGCACATATTTCCTTGGCGATCATCTCGATCAGAGCCAAGCCCTACATCTCGATATTTTAATAGAACTCTTTAAAGCATTTAGTTAGCCACCCTTGGCCCGTTTTATCAAATTTATTTGATCCTTATTACGAGGCTACTTTCCATCAAAGCTGTAATATCACAACCTACATTCATAGATGCTTTGGGAATAGTACTAACATCAAAATGGTACATCTTGGCAGGGAGTTGAGATAGCCTGAAAAAGTTGTCCTTCACTTCGGCATTGGCTGATTATTGATGACCACCATTAGTATTGCTTGGGTATCACTCAGGCCTTTCAACTTAATCAACTTGTTAGCGTTGAGATCTTCCAGAATGACTATCGTGGTAACGTTGATTGTACATTTATTATTCTTATTAATTGTTTGTGTATTTACTAAAAGATTCAGCTCAATAATTGCAACTGTTCATAATATCCCGTTCCAAATAATTTCAAGATGATTGAATTCCAAGGTCCAGTTATATACTCAATCAATGAACCTTCCTTATCTTGATAAATCCTCTCTTTCTCTATTGTAACTAATGATATTAAGCTATGTTTCGAATATTTTAAAGTCAATAGCCTATTTATTATTAATCTTAACCAAAGGAATGATAACACATTGCCAAGTTAATATCAAAATATTGATTAATTAATTGATTCTAATTTTTTTTCAATGAACCATGTTCATTGAATTATCAAATCAGAAACTGATCAAACTATTCTCATATTAATCTATTTAATAATATTTGAATTTATATGGCATTGTATTTTATAAGGATTTTTGTAATTAAGATATGATAATGTAAATTATAATATTGTATATCAATTATAATAAACTACAATATAATGAGTCAAATTTTGAATATCGAATATGATAATATTATTGAATATTTATAACCATAAATCAGTTATATTCATATATACTCTAAAAAGTGTCAAGCTAAATCTCATGACTTTAAGCAAAAGATTGATTCCCTCAAGTTTATATTTATTATATCAAAACAGGAAATAGATATATTTAAACTGATAATTGAAATTAGAACTGACTAAAGTTAATAAAATTTGATAATTTTTTTCAAGTCTTATATAAAATATAGACTTTAATAGGGTAAGTCCTAACATAAATATTGCAAGACTAGCTTGATCAACTAATAAAGTGAAAAGGAATATGTTCCTATTAGATTTGATTTCTTGATCCATTATTATATCTTATGAAAATAATTTTAAATATTAATTTAAATTCTAATTATAATTATCATTATCATATTTTTTATTAAAATAATGTTTAGTTTAAAATATTATCATATTGAATAAGTATTTGTTAAATAATAAAATAATCTTTGTTTAAATTTATAATAGAATATTTTTAAATATTTCATATAAAAGATGTTCTATTATTTCAACTACCTTGTATTAATACACCTTATATTTCAAAATCAAAATCTCAAACCTCAAATAATAAATATTAAATATTAAATATTATTTGACATTAAATATAATGGATTTTCCATACTATATATATAATGTTATGAAAGGTTTGGTTTAATTATTTAATAATTAGATTATTTTATTTTTATTATTAAGGCTTTAATTTTAAGAATATATATATTATAAGTTATTAAAAATATAACCTTGAAAATTTTTTTAGTATTTTTCTTATTTTTATGATAAAATATTTTCAAAAAATAATATACCTTTATAAATTTTTTTAAATATTACATTCTAAACTATTTTATTATAATATTTTATTGAAAGCCCTATAATTATAATAACATATTTCATTAAAATAGCCAAAATACTACATATTAAGCTTTGTTTCTTGAAAATAATAATAACTCAATATAATTAATAATTTTAACATTTATCGCAATTTGATTTTAAAAGTTATTATAATTTAAATTAATTTATATATTTTCCCTTTATTTTTAATTATTTTATATATATTAATAATATAATAAAAATTTTATTCTGTTATTTAATAACTTATTTCAAATATTTTTAAGAGGTTTTTAATCTTTATTATTTATAAAAAATTTAAAAACCAAATTTTATTTTAATATAAACTATATTATCATTTTAACAATATAAAAATATTAATAATATCTCTTATTTATTTATTAAAATAATTTTATTAATATTATTTATATAGAATAAATAAAGCTTAATTTTTTTAAATTCCTTCTATAATTACTTGGTATATTATTTATATTTTAAATTAAAATATATTATTTATTTCATGTTTTATAGGTTATTATTTTATTAATTACTATTATAATATAGTAACTAATGATATAGAGTATATTCAATATTATTTATTTATTAATTAGATTAATTAAATTATAGATTTTATTATTATTTTAACTTTGTCAATAAAATATCTATATTGATTTTATTATTAATAAAAACGTTAGTTATTTAAATAACTTATATATAACTTCTATATATGTTTATTTATATATTTTGATTGTATAATATTTATAACCTGATATTCATTTAACATCTTAAATACTCTAATTATTAAATTTTTTGCAAATATTTGATATTTTATTTAAAGCTTTGACCTTTATTTATTAAATGAAATTTATTACATAGGCTTGATTAATATAGTTTTTTCTTTAATATATTTGCATTTTTATATTATAATCTATATGAAATTTGGATTTAATTGATATATATATTGTTTTGATTTTTATATTTTTATCCTTGTATTTCAAAGTTAATAATAAAATATTATAATATATTTAATTCATTACAATTCAGAAATAAAAAATTTAAACAAATATTTTATTATTTATAATATAAGCAACAATCTATTTGTGGATAATATAAATATAAATAAGCTGGTTTAAAATAATAAAGAGTAAATAATGATTCTTTTGTAGACTAGTATTTGCTTATATATATTCAACTTTATTTAGTAAGCTTTGGGATTATTTTTATTGAAATTATCAAGTTTGATTATAACTTGATCATTGATTTAATTTTTTGTCAAATTATTGCATTTGACTAAAAATAATAATATTATATTTAATTACGTGTCATTTTAAACTAATAACTATAAGATAATAATAGAGTATTTTTGCTGAAAATGAATGTTTATTTTGACTTCAATTAATTACTAATGGGTGTATTCGGAACTAATTGAAATTTTGCTAATAGTTCATTTAAGAATTTCAATTTTTATATGATTTAACTTGATTCAATGAATCAAGAATTTATTATTTATGGTTATTTGAATTATTCTATTTTTATGTTGTCATTTTCATATGATAATCAAGTTGATTGTTAAAAATCTCTATTCAAAATAATATCTAATTTGGTTCAATTCAAGCTAAGAAGGCTTGGAATTTAGCCTCAATTATAATTTTTCAAAAATAATCTTATATATAGGAGATAGTAATAATAAAAGATTAATAAATATAATGTTATCACTGTATTAAATGATCTTATATATAGCTTGGATAATTGCTTTATAAAAACTTGATTAAAACTCAATTCTAAATTAAAACTGTAGGTTAATATTTTCATAATAAGATAATATAAAGTTAAATATATAACCATTTTATCAACAAATATCCTGATAGAATATAGGTTAATTAAAAAGCACTTAGGTCACTTGAGATATTAGTTAAATTGAGCTCTATATCATATATTAGGTTATATATTGAATATTAGTTTTTAAACCATTGTTTATATAAAATCATTCAATTTAACTTAATCAAGATAATTTAAAATAATTATAAACTCTCAAATAATTTTTAATAATATTTAACTTTATCAAATTATTTTGTAATATTTTATAGGATAGATATTTGATATATATATCATTGTAATTCTAATTATTAATCTATACAAAATAGTATTTAAGTAAAATTTTTCTTATTAAAAAATGATTCTTTTTTATCTATTTAAATGGTACTGATCTTATTGTATACAAATATAATAATGATGAATTTTGACAATATTGCTACTGGCAATATATAAATAATATAAAAAATTCTGATTTAATTACAAAAAAATATAATTTTTAGTCAGAGTATCGATATACAAAATTTATCGAGGTATATATATTCAATTCTAATTGATATCACAAATCCAATATATTTTAATATTCTATAATTAAAATTTCATAACCAATCAAACAACTTATAACTAACAACATCTATATCAAAAATATCTCAAATTCTACCAAGTGCATCAATATAGATGCCATATAATTTTATATATTTTATAATTGAAAAAATTACCAGGTTTTAAATTTAAAATTTTATTGATATGAATTTTGGAATAAAAATTTATAATTTTGTTTCAATAAAGTTGATATAAATTTTCAATGTATTGAATTTATTTATTTACTTTAACAAAGAAATAATTTTTACAATTAAAAAAAATTATTTAAATTTTGAACTAATAAATTATATTGCAAAATATTATGTTTCATTTTAAAAATAGCTCTCTTTAATAATATTTTTAAAAAATATAAAATAATTAAAGATAATTAAAATATAAATTTAAAAAATATAATGAAATTAATAGTTGGTAATATTAATTATTTTATAAACTGAGTGTTTAAATTTAATAATTAAAATTATATTATTACCATAAAATTGAAAAAATAGGAAATTTTTTAATTTCTGATTTTTCAAACATATTATTAGTTTCAAATAAAAAAATATATACAAAACAAATAAAAAAATAAATAGTTTTATATTATATATATATATATATATATACATAACTTTTTTAATTAAAAAACTAATTTTTTAAAATTAGTTGTTTAATTTAATTATGTTTAAACTAAATAGTAACCATTAAAAGTTTTTTATTTTAGTATTAGTAAAACTTAACCATAAACCTTTTAAAATCATTTAAAATTTACAAGTAGTTTTTAATAATGAAGTATTATCTAAATCAACAATTTATTGCTAGGTAAATTATTTTAAAGTTAAGAAAAAAACTACCTAAAACCTGTTAAAATCTAAAAGATTAATTTTAACTATTATTTTTCTAATTATTAATAAAGTAAAAAAACATATTGAAAAATACCTTTTTATTTTAGTTAAAGAATTATCAAGACACTTTAATATTAGTTACACAAGTATTTTATATATATTAAAGTTTAAATTAAAATTAATTAATAAAAATATAAAATAGATACCTTATAATTTAACTAAAGCTTAAAAAAATTAAAGTAACTATTATTAAATAAAACTTACTAAAATATAATTAGAAACTAAAGCTTTTATAATAAATTATTATAATTAATAAATCTTAAATTCTTTTATATAATCTTTTATTAAAACATAAATTAAAGTGTTAAATTAAGTTAAATTAACCCCTCTACAAATTCCTTTAAATAAACACTTTATTAATAATCAAATGTTAATTGTTGTAATAGATTATAATAACATATACTATTCTTATTTAGTTTTTAAAAGAAAATTAATTAATAGTAAACTTTATATTATTTTTTTAAATAAAACTATTTTTAATTAGTATTCTCAATATAATTTAAGAAAACCTATTATTTTACATGATAATTATAAAATACATAAATTTAAAGTTGTAAAAAACTTTTTAATTAAAAACAACTGGAAAAAACTACCACATCTAGTATATTCTTTAGATTATAACCTATGTAATTATAATTGTTTTAGGCAATTAAAAAACTAGCTTACAGGAAAGAAAATTTCTACAAGAAAATTTAATTGGTTTGTGAAACATCAAATTTCAGTCTTTAATAAAAAAAACTATTTTTTAAGTGTTAGATCTTTGTTAAAAGTATAGCAAAAAGTTATTAGAAATAAAAGAAATTATTAATTTTATATTATATATTTATTTTTACTTTTTATATATTAAAATGTTTACTTTTTTTCAATTGCAAAAAATTCCCATTATTTAAATTACAAAGTAATAGTTAAAATAAAAATTGGCACTTTCTCTGATGATTCATCATATCAAATTTTGAACTACATCTGATAATCACAATTTTTCTAATTACAGGGTTTTAAAATCTCAAACTCATACATTAATTATTCCATAATACATATGAAAACAATGTTAAGATCAATAAATACAACCATATCTCAAAAACACAAAATTCTAACCAAATCATTATCTATAAAAATTTTCAACTACTTAATACAAATTTAATGTCAGGAAAGAAAGTTATAACTAACTCAAAGAACTTGAAGAAATTTATCCGAACTATGAACATTCAGAAGCTAGGAGGACACCTATTGAAAAAGTGATAAACAATTATATGGAAAGAATTCAGCCTGGTACAAAATTGGAAAGTGCAGAAATTGTTATTTCGAGTAACATTCACAACATGAAGCACCAATTTCAGCAAGTATCAATAACAATATAATATGTAGAGTTAAAAGTATTAGAGCAATGAGTAAAAAACTAACATTCGTAGACCTTATCAAAAACCAGCACAAGATTCGACTGATGGTAAAATCCAAAAATGGTAAAAATCCCTTGAGAAATGTTGGACTTTGGGATAATATAGGTAACCCAGTCCAATTTGAAATATGACCATACGATTAATTGGTGGTATAGAGGTAAAGGGTATTATTGGAAAATCCAAAGTTGGCGAACTCAGCCTGTTTGTGGAAGATACTCCCAAATTGTTGAGTCCATGTCTTCAAAAAGTGCCAGATTGGAAAGGAGTTAAAGAAGTTGGAAAATTTAATTAAAATCAACTTGATAAATTGTTAATTTTGAAATAGTCTGTCAAATTGCGTAACAGAACTTTAGATCTGCTGTCCGATGCCAACGGCTTTAAGCCAGCTCAAACGCGATTTTTAATCCTTAGATACTTGCGAAAGTACCTCAGCAGTCTCGAATTTTTAGAAGTTGAAACTCATATTCTTAACTCTCAGACTGGAGGTGGTAATGCCACACCATTTTTAACTCACTCAAGAGCTCTCAATTTCAATTTGCATTTAAGATCCTCGCCAGAACTGTTCCTTATATAACTAATTTGCTCAGAGTTCCCAAAAGTATACGAGTTAGGGAAAGTTTTTTTAGAAATGAGGGGATTGACACCACACACCATCCCGAAATCACGAGTTTGGAACTGTATGCGACGTACTGGACTCTCGAAGATCTTATTCAATTCAATGAAAAACTGACCAGCGACATTGTTATTGAATTCAACAATGGTTCTAGCCTTCTGAAACTAGAAAACGACTCCGAAGTCACATTCTATGCCAAATTCGACAGAATTCACGTAGTTGAAACTTTCGAAGCCAAGTTGGGTGAGAAGTTGCCTGATATTATTGGTGACATCTTCCCATCCTTCGATTTGTGTTCACGTCACAATGTGCCAATGAAGAAACCGTACACTGTGAATCGACTTCTCGACCAGTTGATAGGACACTTCATTAAGCCAATGTGTCAAAACCCAACATTCCTTATAGGTCACCCAATTACAATGAGTCCACTCGCCAAGACTTTACCAATACAACCTCATCTCTCGGCAAGATTCGAACTATTCATCAACGGCCAAGAATTTGTCAATGCTTACGAAGAATTGAACTATCCTATTATTCAGAGGGAGAGATTTATGCAACAAGTCAAAGTAAATCATCATTAATTAACTATTGTCATTATTATTAACCCATGCTTAGAACCGCAACTTAGGTGACTCGGAAGTGCAACCTATTAACGAAAATTTCATCGACAGTCTGATATATGGACAACTACATACTGGCGGTTGGGGCATGGGTATCGACAGACTGATCGCTATGTTGATTCATACTAAAAATATTAGGAATACTTTAGCTTTTCCATTAGTCAATTACTCTCAAAAATAGTTTTTTAGAATTAATTAATTTTTTAGAGTCTTATTATTTATTTACTTATTTAATAAACAATTATCAATTTTGAATCAATCATCCAACTTTTTTCAATTCAATTGCACCAATAACTTTGTCAAATATCGGTCGAAATTAAACTTGTAATCTAGGTAATAAAAGTACTCCCAACTCGGAACTTGCAATCTGATACAAAAGTTGTATGTGTTTGAGAATAGCATCCTTTGTCTGAGTTTTGGGATACAGTGGAAATGTTATATAAGGCTAGTTCTAAATTGAGGAAATTACCGCGATGAGGACTCGACAATAGTTTGAAATGATTGCTATACAGTATTAAGCTAGTCAATCAGTCAATATAAATGGATTGTAATATTAATAATACACTACCATATTCATTCCTAACCCTTCAAAATCCGATATCTTTCAACAATCTATAAACCTATTAATATCAATTATAAAATACGATTATTAACTTATTTTATTAATTAAGCCCACTTCTCTTGCAAACTGTTGAATTAATTTATCTTACAAATATGATTTTTCTAATACATGATTCGCTGTCTAATACCATCCACCCACATTACCAATAGAGTGAAAATAATGCATTATAAATATTACCAAATAATTCAGATATCATTTCAACGTGAACAATTACGTAAAAGTATTATATAACATATATTAACTTTTTTTCAACTTGATACTTAAAATTTGTAAGAGATTTTTATTCATCAAAAGAATATCTAACCCCCTCTTGTATTAGTAGTAATTACAACAATTTTTTAACTAATTTCCTTGAATTATTTTGTTTAAACTAATAAACGGATATTTATAATTTTGAGTTTTGTTACTGTATACTATTTTAGAGGTTTTAGAGTATGTAGAATCTTTGAATATTAGTGTGGAATTAGCATTGGGATTGAGTGCTGTTACTCATTTTGATGTGAAATTGTTAGTGATTAGTTTATTGGAATTTATTCTGGTGAGAATATTTATTTGTATCAGTTTTGTTTTTCAATATTGAAATTATTGTAGATGATTATTTAAATTAACTACAACAGGATTCAGTTTAATATATTAAATTGTAACATAATTATTATGGGATTTGTTTGGAGAATTTGAACCAATAATAATCAAAGGACCTAAACTATACTAAACTTTTAAAATCTTAAGGAGGTTGTATATAATCATGAATTCTGAATCAAACTAAATTTTCAAAATTTATTCAATTGAAATTGATGTACATAATAAAGTTTGAATTGATAAATTAAAATTTATATCATTAATTCAAAAAAAGAAATATGAATTAAAAAAGAATTGAAGAATAAAATATATAAAAACTAATATTTAAAAAAAATATTGACAATATTTTAGTTTTGCAGAATTATAAAAGAAAACCAAAAACACTAGATTGAATCCAATACTCAAGTCATTTAAATTTTTTAAAAAAGTATTGTGATATCACTAACTTTTTTCTATTTAACCATTTCACTATTAATCCATTCAATCGACTTTTTAAAGTATTATTTAAAATGGATTGAATTTTCTTTTTAATGATGATTTATTATTTGAAATTGAAATAGTTAAAATTATTAATTTATCATTATCAATTATTTCATAATGATTACATATTATTAATAGTGTTAATACTTATCTACTTTTAATATTAATCTAATTTATTTATATTTTTCAACAAGATTTAATTTTTTGATTTTTCTTATTTCATCACTTATATTAATACATTAGTGATACACTAGTTTTATTATTAATTTATATAATCCCATAATTTTTAATCATATTATCAAAATATCAATAAAGTTCAATTAAATCTGAATCTCAATTTAATTTAATTAAATAAAAAATTCTACCTAAATTATATTTAAATTGAATATTACAAAAAAATCTAAAAAAAATTAATATATTATTATTGGAAACCAATTTTTAATTAAATTTAAATTTTATTATAATTTTTTTATCTTTAATTGATTAAAAATGAGGTAATTAACCCAAAAAAACCTTCCCCCTCTTTCACACTCATTTAACAATTTTTTCAATAGTGACTACAGTTCGCCCAATACCAACAACAGTGTCGTAAATGCACCTTCTCCTGCCAAAGTTGATACAAGTGTGAGACCTGAAGCCAATTTACAAATTTTACAAAAGGAGTTGATGACATGTATGGAGGTGAAGAAATTGTTTGTGGAAGTTAACGAGATGAAGAGAAGGTAATTAATTTGAAATTAATATAGGTTGGTATTAATGATGATTGATTAGGGACAGAATTTTAGTCAAATTACAAGAGTTAGTGAATAATATTGACCCTAATTTGGTATGTATTCAAAATGAGAATTGTACATATGACACCGTGGGTGCTAAGATATTCACGTTTGGATCGTTCCGTCTCGGAGTGTATACGATGACGGACGACGTAGATACACTGTGCGTAATTCCAAACTATATTGATAGGGACAAATTCACACAGCAATTCGCCTCCCAATTAAGCAAAGAAAATGACGTTACAGATATCGTTGCAATTCCTTCAGCATTTGTACCAATCATTAAACTCAAATTTGCGGGAGTGCCTATCGATTTAGCAATTTCCAAATTAGATTTGGTATCTGTTCCAGAAACATTAGAAATTAATAACCATGATATGTTTGGAAATTTAGACGAAAGTCAAATTAGAAGTATTAACGGTCCCAGAGTCGCTGACGAAATTTTGAGATTAGTACCGAAGCCTGAGGAGTATCGCAACGCACTGAGGGCGATAAGATTATGGGCGAAATGTAGAGGAATTTATTCCAATATTATGGGATTTATAGGGGGTGTAGGATGGGCTATAATGGTAGCGTTTATTGCCAAGAACTTTCCGGATGCGAATGCTGCTGAGTTGATTTTTCAGTTCTTTAGAATTTATTCCGATTGGAATTGGCCTACGCCTGTGGAGTTGAAGACTAGAGAATTTGGTAAAAATTCGGCTATTGTTTGGGATCCTTCTACGAAAACTACGGATCGGACTCATTATATGCCGGTTATTACGCCTATGTATCCGGCTATGTGTGCTACGCACAATGTATCTGAGACTTCGTTAGCGATTATACATGCTCAATTCCAACAGGGTTACAGGACAGTTTGCGATATTTTCAACGGTACAAACTTATGGGCATCGCTATTTAACCCATTGGGCTTTTTCCGCACTTACCAATATTATCTCTCAATTACTGCATACTGCGAAGATAAGACCAAAATCCATCAATTTTCAAGTTTAATTGAATCTCAGTTACGTTACCTCTGCTGTGTTTTGGAGAAGGAACCATCGATTAATATTGCACATCCTCATATCACTATATATTCCAAAGAGTATTTGAATTTGCCATCCCGAGAGCATATCCAACTCCTCCAACGGCAATCACCCCTCACTCCACCACCAGTACTATCGCCACCACACGAATCCACCCACAACGGCGATAATGGTCAAGACATCCAAGTACATACAACTACATTTTATTTAGGATTAGATCTCGACCCCAGCAAATTCCCAGTATCTGAAACAACCGGCAAACGCACTGCGAATATTCCTACCACCGCATTCCTCGAACGTATTGTTGAAGACGAAGTTTACGACCCTAAGATCATGAGTGCGCGCATCAAAATGTACCACGCCACCAATCTCCCGAACCATTTGTCGTCCCCGAGACAAAGAACACCCCAACAAGGGAGATTAGCGAATCCCATTAGGAGTAAGAGAAGTATTGACGATGTTGAGGATGACGATACTAGAGAATCTAGAGGGGCCAAAAGTGGTAGGAATCTTTAATATTTGTAATTTATTATTATTTTTAGTAGTATTATCATTTTATCCAAAAAAAAGAATATATATTATATGTATTTTATAATTTATTCATTACCATTATCACAAATAGTTAATTAAAATAATTTTAAAATTCTAATAAATAAATAATTAAATAAAAATTTATAAATACAAAAAAAATTTTAGAATTTAATTAATTTAAAAATTAAAATTATATATTGAAATAAATTAGCAATAATTGTAATATTTTTATAATATTCTCTATTATAATATTCTACTTTTATATAATACAAAATAATGGTTTAAAATTTATTCATTTATATATATTAGTTATACCTTTGAGAAATTTCAAAATAATTGATATCATTATGTAACAATTTATAGCCAATTGTAATAGAAAATTTGTTAATATAATTACTATACAAAATTTAATAAATTAATAGATTGAATAAAATCACAATTTTAAAAATAAAATATTTTTAATTGAAATTATTAGGCCAACTTAAATCTCTCCCACTTTTTCTAATTTTCAGTTTGACTGATTTTGGTTTTTGAAAAAATTATTCACCCGGCCAAAAAAATCAAAAAATTGGTCATAAAAAAATAGCTTACCAATTTTTTTGATTTATAAAATCCATTTATTTTCTCTTATAAACTATGAAAATAAAGTTAAAAGTATATCATTGCATTTTACAGCAATATGACTTTATTCTATATTAATTAAAAAACTTTTATTTTATATTGAATATTATACAAATTTATTAACAAAAATATCACTTTTAAATTTTATCTTGTTTTTTTCTTCTATGTCATCTATTATTAATACTAATAATAACAATAAAAGCTCCCTTAAACTATATTTAATAAAAGCTACACTTAATTGGTTAAAGCAAGAAAAAAACTATAAATCCAGGTGTTTTAACAAGTTAAATGCTTCTTTTTAAATATATAACTTTATCTTTATTTTAAAAGGAATAGATTGTTTAAAGTTAAAAAAAAGCTTAATAAAATATTTAATCATATAAAGACTTTTATTTATAAATTTAGAGCTATTGAATAAATTCTAACAAGTAAACAATAAGGTAAAAATAGTCCTTTGTTTATAATAGTTAATATTATTATAATACAAGATAATTTAATTTTTAAAACCTTTAATATAAGTCTTATAGTTTTTTTATCATATAATTAATCTTATTATAAGGAATTAAATATTTTAGATGATAAAGAATAAAGTAGTAATAGCTTTTACCTTTAGTTATCTTCTTTAAATAAAAGCTTTAGAAGTATAAGAAATAATAAAAAAAAGAAAAAATATTTAATTTTTTTTTCCTTAAGATTATCAAAAAAAAATATATATGAGCAAGATAAAATCTCAAGATAATAAATTAAGATATAATAACTACAAAAAAAATATTAATTATAATTATTAAAACAATAATAATTTTTAATAAAAAAACTCTTATAATTAATATAAAAAAATTTTGAAAAAAGCAATTAATTTATATAATTCTTATTATCAAACAAAATATAATCAAAAGAATATATTTAAAATAACCAACTAAATGTTAATTTATGATAACATTACCATTTGTGATTTATTTAATATAATAAGGTCATCATGTATATTAATTATATTTTGCTTATTATCATTAATATTAATATATTCATTATTTTTTTTTAATTCCTTTTTTTAAATTATAATTTTATTAAAAAAAATAATATTATAAAGGAAAATAGTTATATATATAAATATAACAATAAATTAATAAGCTTTTGTATTTTATATATGATAAAATAATAGCCTTAAACAAAAAAAATAGCTTTCTAGATATTAAAAGTTTTTTTTATTACAAATTATCTTTTATTATATGTAATATTAAATTCTTGTATTTTTTATTTTATAAAGGGAAAGATAGCTTTAATTTAATTTTTTAAAATACAATAACTATAAACTTATTATTAGCTTAACTTATAAAAAACATAAATTAAATATATTTATTTATTATTGATAATAAATTAAATTAAGTATAAAATAATTATATTACTTATTATTATATACCAGAATATATTTTCTTTATTTAAAATATTTATTTGATTTATTAAATAATTTAGATACTTTTATAATATTAGAGTAATAATATAATTTAAGTTTCTTAAACTTAAGATATATAAATTTATTTAAAAATGATATAATAACTATATATTAAAAGCTATGTATGTTTTTTTTGTTATAATATAACTATATATAAAATATAAGTTGATCTTCGAGTATAATATAATTGTCATTTAAGTAACCAATATAATTATTAAAAGGGGGTTATTTTAAATAAAATGCCGTTATATTATAATAATATTCTAGCCAAACTATTTAATCTTCTAATTTTTCTCTAATAGAGTATATTATTTTTTAATATATAAAATAACAGTTCCTTCTCTTATTCAAAACTTTTCAGCTATATTTTTTAAACATGCCTTTTTGTAACTTAGTTGGTAAAGTGTAACTGTTAGCTGAGTTTCTAAAGGTGTTTGTTTTTTTTAATGAGAAGAAATAAAATTTATATATTATTATAAAATATTGGTAAATTGGAAAAACTTAGTCTTTAACATCCTTATCTATCTTTTAAAATTATTTTTTTCAAAAGGAAATTCACATATAGATTACTAAAGCAAGTATGGTGTATATAACAAGTATAGGGATATATATCTTGAGGTTTTTAATTTATATAATAATCTTAAAATTGCTGGATTATTTATATTCTCATTAAAGTCAATTATAATAAGGGTAATAAAAAACTCTACTATTTCTTTTGTATTAAGCATAACAAAAAAATAAAACTAGCAAAATGATTTTGATAGATATTATATTTTTTAGTTTAAGAAGAGGAATACTTGATTATTAATTATTTTAAGACTTTAGAGTTAATTATGGGAAAGTATCACTGAATTTTCTTTTTGGGACACATTTGAGCACATTTTTAATATTTTTTGAAAAAATCAAGAAAATCAAAAATCAAAACAGATTTGAGTTGGCCTATTATTTTGTTTTAAAAATTTAAACATTACTTTTTATTGTTTATAAAATATTATACTACTACTATCAAATTAATTTTAATACTAACACAGTTGTATATAGATTGAAAAAAGTTAAGGATAACATTCAATTTAATTATGATTTCATATTTGAATCATTAATATAATGTTTTAGGTTTAATTTTGATAAAAGTAATTTTTTTAATGATTTTTCAAAAATTAATTTTAATTAAAAATTTTTATTAAATTTAAAATTATTTTTAATTAAATATATGTATATTTATTTAAGTACTGAATTTTATCTTATTAAAATAATTTCTAATTTATTAACTCAAATATTTTAATATTAAATATATTGGAATCAATAACGTGGTAAATAAATCAAAATTGTAATATATTACCTTGAATTTGAAATAATGGGAAATTTTTTAATTTCTGATTTTTCAAACATATTATTAGTTTGAAATAAATAAATATATACAAAGTTAATAGGAAATTATATATTTTTAATATATATATATATATATATATATATTAGTTTTTTTGATTAAAAAATTAACTTTTTAAAATTGGTTGTTTAATTTAATCATGCTTAAACCAAATAGTGATCATCAAAAGTTTTTTATTTTGGTATCAGTAAAACTTAACCATAAACCCTCTAAAATTATTTAAAATTTACAAGCAGCTTTTGGTAATGAAGCATTATCTAAATCAACAATTTATCACTGGGTAAATTACTTTAAGGCTAAGAGAGAAACTATTTAAAACCTGCTAAAATCTAAAAGACCAACTTCAACTGTTACTCTTTCAATTATAAATAGAGTGAAAAAATATATTGAAAAGCAACTTTTTATTTCAGCTAGAGAATTATCTAAGCACTTTAATATTAGTTTTACAAGTATTTTATATATTTTAAAGTTTAAACTAAAATTAATAAATAAAAATGTAAAATAGGTACCTTATAATTTAACTAAAGCTTAAAAAAAAGCTAGAGTAGCTATTGTTAAACAAAACCTTTTAAAATATTACTAGAAGCTTAAACTTTTACAGTGAATAATTACAATTAATGAATCTTAGATCCCTATGTATAATCCTTTACTAAAACACAAATCAAGATGCTGGATTAAGTTAAATCAACCCCCTCCACAAATCCCTTTAAATAAACACTTTGTTAATAAGTGAATGTTAATTATTATAATGGATTATAATGGTATATGCTATTCTTATTTAGTTCCTGAAGGAAAATCAATTAATAGTAAACTATATATTGCTTTTTTAAATAAAAGTATTTTTAATTGGTGTTCTCAATATAATTTAAGAAGACCTATTATTTTGCATGATAATTGTAAAATATATAAATCTAAAGCTGTAAAAAACTTTCTAATTAAAAATAACTGGAAAGAACTACCACATCTAGTATATTCCCCTGATTATAACTTATGTGATTATAATTGCTTTAGGCAATTAAAAAACCAGCTTGCAGGAAAGAAAATTTCTGCAGGAAAATTTAATTGGTTTGTGAAACATCAAATTTCAGTCTTTAATAAAAAGAACTGTTTTTTAGGTGTTAGAAGTTTGCTAAAAGTATAGCAAAAAATTATTAATAATAAAGTAAACTATTAAATTTATATTATATATTTATTTTTATATATCATATATTCAAATGTTTATTTATTTTTAATCACAAAAAATTCCCATTATTAAAAATGCAGAGTAATATTGTTATAATCTTGTAACATATAATTTAGTTAGTTAATTAATGTTGCTGTTTTATCAATAAAATTTAATATATTATTTTTTATAATTAGAATAATATATAATTTAAAATTATTTATTATTTTTTTAAAAAAATTAGTAATTCTAAAATGATAATATTATATTAATAATAAGGAAAAATTTTTAAAAATTTTTCACTTAAATTTAATTAATCATCAACTAAAACAAATCTTTAAAAAAAATTCTAATATATTTAATTAAAATTATATATCTTTTTAATAATTGTCAAATTAATATTAAATAAAATAATTTTAAGTAATATTGAAATAAAACTTTTTATTAAAATAAATTTTATAATATCATTATTAATTGGATCAAGTTAATTTTTATAGTTATAAAAATTAGAAATAACTTGGCAATTTATCAATCATTAAAATTATATAATAATTTTAATTAAATAAAAAAACTCCTAAAATCAATATAAACCCTACATATTTAACACGGTATAAAGATATCATTTGATTATTAAAAGTATTGAAGGATGTAATATTACATTTCGAATTCAATATATATTTTACATTTGGTTAATGGGTTGAAAATATTGATTTCTAAGGGATGTATATTAAAATTCATGATAGTGAGTTCAGTATAGATAAATGAATTTGTTCTTAATATTGCTTATAAATTGATTAATATAAGTATCTTATTAACAAAATATAATAAATATGGCTTGAAAAATTCTCTGAATGTTTATTTAAGTTTAACTGAATATTAATCTTGTTAATATAACACCTTTCCAAAAGGCTAAACTTATTTCCAAAGGTATTGATTTTGAGAACATACTAATGCTCATCACATGACTTGATTGCATTCATTAGCTTGAATTTCAATTTGGAGAGTATGAAGAATGATTAATCCAACCTAAGTAGTTAAAAATCTCTAATAATTAATGAATGCATACAACATCAATACGACAATATCTATATTAAATTCTTGCTAAAGATTACATTTAATTATTATAAACCAACTTTCACTAAAGAAAAAAAAATAAAATTGAGGTAACTTTAAGAAATCCAAAAAAATAAGATCTATTAATAGATTCCAGAGTATTCCGAAAATTGAATAAAATACATATGAATAAATCTATAAATAATTTACATTTTAACCAATCATTGAATTTCAATCTATAAGGTTTAACTAATTCCAGTAAAAATATGATAGAAATATTCCGGAACCCCAAATAGTTGACATAATTGATTAATAGGGAATAATAATTTGATTAAACTTGAAAATTTATAACAAAACAATATATATATATTGTTTATGAATTAATTTATTATTTAAAAAAATGCATATAAATATTTTATTAATAAAAGTCTAGAATTATAGTAATAATTTTTTTAAACTATCAATATTTATTAGTTATATGTATTTGTCCCTAATTAATATAAAATTCAAATCAAGAAATTTTATATTAAAATATTTTTTTGATAGACTAAAATATTTGATTTGATAAATTCAAATTTTAAACTAATGCAAAAGTTGTACAGATTCAGGGTTAAGATTAAGATAAAATAATAAACTTGATATTTGCAGTTTTATTTGGTTTTATTTAGGTTAATTTTAGAATGGCTTGAAGATAAAAATGTAGGTATTATATAGTGAGTACACCATAGATAATATTTTATTATTAAATCAATGCTATTATTGATTGAAATTTATAAATGATAATTGTCCAATTTTTAATTACTTTAAATTTCAGATACTATTAATTCTTTACATTAATAAATATTTTTAATGAATTAAAATAAGCTATTATTATTATAAAATGAAAAATAATAATTAATATTTTATACAAATTAACCAAAGTTCAAACAACTAGAAAATTTTGAAATTTCTAATAGAAAAAATCTTAAACTTGAATATGAAGCATTTAGCATCATTCAAATTTAAAATTAACCGAGATTGAATTCAATTGAAAATTAACTGAATGCTTTGGGATTAGTACTAAGATTGACAAGAGTCAGTCAAAATAGTTATTTTGCAGGGATTAGTTAGTTGAATTCGCAGCCATATCATATTCTTAGGTTTAAGTTTAGTATTACTAATAAATTTCATTCAATGACAAAAAAAGTCGTAAGATTTCAATGCATTGGAGAAGTTATTGAATGAAAATTAATTAAATGGGTGCGATAAAAAATAAAGAATTGAGGTGTACATTATCGAATCATTGAAATCAAAATAATTTTATGTAGCAAATAAATAATATACAAAAAAATATTAACATAAGTTAAGCTTCTTGACTCTCCCAGGTGTTCACTTGCACAGGCTGGAAGAGTGGACAGGTTATCGGCGGATTGATTACAATAGTTCTCATGGCTCCATTGGTCTGGACGGGTGGTGCCTTGGTGCGTTGATGCTTGTGGGCTTGGCCAATGATTTCCCCGAGCTCGCTCATACTTCGCAACGCTGGCATAGTGTGGCGATTAGGTGATTTAGTATATTCGTCCATCGAGTTGGATTTGTGGGCTGTATAGCTGTCGGCGCTGAGGGAAAGAGCTCGATTAAAAGTAGGAGAAACCTCACTCTTGTGATCGATATCCAACTCGGTGGCGGGGTCTTCACAGAAACTGAAGAAAGGGTCCTCAGGATCCTTGGAGAGATATCTTTTGTAGTGCTTGTGATTGTCTTCGTAGTTGTATGCTGAAGTAAGTACTGGAGTGCCTACTACTTGCTGAACGATTATCTCACTTTCAAAATTCTGAATAAAGTCCGACTTGGAGGCTAAATCTATATTGGATAAATGACTTTTTTCATAAAATTTAACATCTTCTGAGAAAGAAGAGTTTCTTTGTAAGCCTAGTGACCTTGAGCGTGTCCTACTACATGCACGTGACGTGTGCTCAACCATGAAGCTGTAACAAGGGACAGATTCTGAAATTGCGGATTCTGCGGGAGTGACTTTTTTGAGCTTGTGATATGATCGCTTAAGTTTGGAGTGTGGATTGATCTGGGAGGTGGTTATGACTTGGGGTTGTTCAATGGTGCTGAAAGTGGGGGGAAGGTGGTAATTTTTGGAGTTGATGGATTGACGTGATCTGGTCATATAGTTGGGCGATGATGATTTGTGAGTATTGAGCGGGGTTGAAACAGATGATTTTTTGCTTGGCATAAACCAACTCTTATAGTCTTGGCTTGTTGATTTGCGGTGGTTACTAGGCTGCGTAATATGCTCTGGAAAGTGTTTCTTCAGGGACCGCGTCGTTTCAGCAAGCCACTCTTCCATCTGAGATACGGAGGGAGCAAATTGAAATTTGGCAGCTAAAGAGCTCGGTGGTATTGAGTGGAAGGAGAGATCATTTTGAGTGGAGTTAGACTCTGAAAAATGCATGGTTTGATCTTTTTTGGCAACAGAAAATGAAAATTTCCTTAGAGTTTTATGTATTCCCATATTTTTATATCTATTTGATGAATACCAAGTTGAATAAAAGAGCTAGAGAGTGAAGTACACTGTGGAACGGGTGTTGTATTAATTATATAATCGCTGTTCTGGATAGTACAATGTGATTAAATGATGTAGTCAGAGTGTTATGAATATTAAATACAAATATGATAACGAATTGTAACAAAGAATAATGTTAACCTAGCATAAATAGCAGTAACAGGTGAGTATTGGATTATAAAAGAACTATTTTTTTACACTTTGGAAAAGAGAGGAGCAAGTGAGAAACATGCTAGCTTTTTATAGTCATCCTATTACCATATTGTCTCATTGAGAGATTGAATAATGATGGAATTGATGTTTCACACTTGACTCCTAATTTGTAACAAATGGAGTTTCAATAAATTTGCCAAATTTGGTAATATGAAAATGGTTTGGGTGATGGATGTGTCTAAGTGGGAAGACAATTAAGTGGATATTTTGGTCTATTTAAAGTTGATCGTATTCAAAGCAACTTTGTCAAATTAAGGGTTTCAGTCCTTGACAAATTGGTTATTTAAAATTTTAAACTAATATACATTACACTCAAAATTTTTTTCTTAAACTATTCAAAGACCCAAGAAAGATAAACCTGACAAAAGAATCGAAAATACATATTTATTTAATACAAAACTCAAACAAGTCTAAAAGATCAAACCAGTTGTAGCAAACAAATCTTTTATCAGGTTTAGTGACAGAAAAAAATTAGTTTGATCCAATCAAATATCGATTGAATAATGTAACCAATCAAAAGCAACACCTTTCAAATGAATTAGATCAACTTCAAGTGGGTTCAATGAATTTATAAGGATTAATTAAACCAAAACTAACTCCTTTCCAATATGTAGCTAATACCCTATCCTGTCAATTATCCAATACCTGTTCTACTTAGTTACTTGATTTTCAAATCACTACATTCTAATAAAATATTTAAATTGAATTTATTCTTCAAGATACTATCAAATATGAAACTGAAATAGCATGATATCAATAAAAGTATACTTTGAATATCAAACCACCTGGTATAAATGAATCATCAATTCAAATCCCAACTCAACTCAAAAAGTCACAATACCATCAAACACTAAACTATAAATTAAATAAATAAGTCCCCCCCCCTTCATCCAAATGATAAAATAGTAAAACCTATGAAAATAATATAGATAAATTAAATTCTTTACAAAATATAAACAAGTTGATCAGAAAGAATTAATTAAAAGTTTGAAATATATTCATGTTATAATAACTATAAATAACTAACTGATACTTTTTCAAGTACTAGAAAGTAATGTAGTTCAATAAATTGATATTATAATTATTTATATTTATATTTATAGATTAAAATCAAAGTGATTAAAATTAAATTTTTTTATAATTAGTTTAAGTATTATAAAATTTAATTTAGATTTTATTAAATTGAGTCTAATTTTTTATATATACAAAGTTAAAATTATATCATTTAAAGATTAACATTATATAATTGATATAAAGATAATATTATAACTTTTTTAATTTAAATAGTTAAAATAAATTGAATTGGTTTTAAAAAACATATATTTAACTGTTAAGAGCTTGAATGAATTACTACGAATATTTTACTTTATTCAATCATCTAATACATGTACGAGGTTCTTATGATCAATGAATTAACCCAATTTGTTGAAAATAATTAATCAAATGAAGCCTTTAATGTTACATATATTGAAAAAGAGTTAGTGTAATTTTTTATTTGATAAAATTGGTATAAGAAAATGATAATAGATTACAAAATTAGCTTTGGAAAAAGTGAATTTTTAAATCTCATATGAAAGTGCTGTCTGAAAGTCGTTGAAATTGATATATTGTTTATTAACGAGGGATTACAATACATATTGATAATAAATTAATTAATTAATTAATTAATCTCATGATTTTAGTTGCCCAGTATATTAATATTTCAGTAACTTAGTATAATTAGGAATAGCGAATCATGTTCATAAATTCCCAAGAAAACCTTTTTATAATGTGCGAACTTCAATTAAATAAACCAATCTAAAAAATAATACAGTTAATATTTGTTAGTATACAAAATTTCCCATATCCATCATTTCTTATTAACAACAAGTCTTTCCATAGCAATTTCAACCCTCAAAAATGATTTCATATTTGGTCATACGATATAGAATTCAAGAAAAAGACTAAAAAATTGCCATCCAAGTTGCCAAAAAATTTGACATTGGATCATTTCCTGAATCTTTGAATTTTTGATTTGTAATAAAAAAATTGGCTAAATATTAATACTTTACTGATTGTTTTGGGTTAAAATATAAAATGGATTTTAATACTATAAACGAAAAAATGATTGGTATTAAATGGGAGTTTCTGTTGGAAAATTTGGTTTATTTTTTGATGAATTTTGTACTCATTCAAATTATTGCTTAAAAAATTTTTATTGTGGCCAAAAATATTAAAGTCTCAACCAATCAAATGAGTATAAACAGTATCCATATGAGGTTCCTAAATTTTTTATTAATACAATTGAGGATATTTTTCAATTGGTTAAAATAAACCTTCCTCAGAAAATTTACTTTGGATAAATTGGGTGATTGGTTCAATGTTAAAATCAAGAATTTGGAATAATTTTTCGACTTATTATTATTAAATGATTTCTGGATACATTTTCACAGTTTATGTTAGATATTATATTAAAAAATTAACCGATTATTACATAATTAATGCTCGATTATATTACGTTAGAGAAAATTAAGTGTAAACAAATTAGAATTACTTCTATTGAGTATATTCCGAAAATCGGAATTAGGGCGATGGATTTAGAAGGAATATAAATGACGGAAAGTCCCATTATTAATTGAACCAAAGTATTGGATGTAAGGGATAAACTCGTGTTCAAAATTAAAACTATGACAAGTGGATGATTCCATCCTTAGTCGTCATCAGTTTTAACTAATTATATTGATTTATTCTAGAGTTTGACAACTCCATCTAATGTTTTTAAAAAGCGACTTTATATTTATTAAATAACAATTTTAATTCCTATATTTAACTATGATTTTTATTTAAATATATTCATAATTATAACTGATTTGCCATACTCACAACCAATTTTTCCTATTTCATATAAAAAATTTTTTAAAATCAATTCAAATCCTAAAATTATATCAAAAAAACTATTGAAATTAAAAAAAATTGAAAATTTATTCCGTCAAGTTACCTATTAAGGTATTTGTTATTACCTTATTTTGGAATTGATAAATTATAAAAATATATTAGTTTAAATTTATCAACTCAGTGCAAAATTATAAAGTTTCAATTTCCATTTTGAAATTACTTTATAAAGTGATATAAATCAAGATACATTAAAATGAAAAAATTTATAAGGGGCGACATTTAATTATACTTATTTTTAATGTTTCAAGAAATTCTATTTTGAAAATAAACATTAAATATGCTATATTGTGTCATTGAATTATATTTAAAATAACTATAATTAAAATAGTCTAGTGTATATAAAGATATATATTAAAATTACTTTATTTACACTTTTTTATTATATTTCATTTTATTTGAAATTTTTAATTTATATAAAAATTTATTTTAAAATATTAATTGATTTAAAAAAAATAAAAAAATTAATTTACTAAATTTCATATTTTGATTATTATTTTTATATAATTTCATTTTTATTATTTTTAAAATATTTAATCTGAAAATTCAAATCAAATACTTATATTATTCATTTTTATATAA
>JNEM01014588.1:0-29813 GCA_000697335.1 Conidiobolus incongruus B7586 | reverse complement strand
GCTATTGATGAACTTCGTGCTAAAGGAATCAAGCGTATTATTGCTGTTTCTCACAATGGTTACCAAGATGATGTTAGATTGGCTAAGAACACTAAAGGATTAAGTTTAATTGTTGGAGGTCATAGTCATACTTACCTTGCTCCTGCTTCTAATCAAAATGATACTTCTCGTCCCGCTTCTGGTGGTTTGTATCCTACTGAGGTCAAAAACTTGGAAAATGAAAATACCTATGTTGTTCAAGCTTACTGCTGGGGTCGTTTCCTTGGTCATGTTGACATCAACTTCAAAGAAAACGGATATTTACAAACCATTGAAGGTTCACCAATTGAAATGGGCGATGATGTTAAACCTGATGAAGCTACTAAGGAATTAGTCGCCAAATGGAGAAAACCTTTTGATGAAATGGCCAAAGAAGTCATTGGAAAGGCCACCAAAGACTTTGATCAATCTACCTGCTCCAAGCAAGAATGTACTATGGGTAATCTTATCACTGATGTCATGTTGGAAAGCCGTAAAGCTATCAACGCCGACTTTGCTATCATCAATTCTGGTGGTATCCGTGCTGGTATTGCTGCTGGAGATGTTCAAGTTCAACAAGTTTTGGTTGCTTTCCCATTCGGTAACGCTTTGGCTGATATCGAATTACCTGGCTCCAAGGTCTGGGAAATTTTCGAAGGCATTGTTTCTGTTGAAAACCAAGTTAACCATAAACCTTTGACTGCTTTCATCCAAGTTTCTGGATTAAAATTCAAGTATGATCCCAAGCAACCTAAGGGACAACGTTTAGTTTCTATTGAAATTAAGGATTCTACTACTGGAAACTACTCACCTATTGATCTTAAAAAGAACTACAAGATGGTTACTTTAGATTTCATTGCTAAAGGTGGTGATAACATTTTAGCTCCTCCTAAAGAAGAGATTGTTGTTTTAGATCAATTGGATGCCTTATTGATTTCTTATATTAAGAAAGCTAAGACTATTACTCCTGTCCTTGAAGGCCGTATCCAAATTGTTGATAAGGGATCTGTCCCATCTACATCTGTTACTACTATTAGCTCTAAGCCTACTGACCCTGCTACCAGCTCCTCTGGTCAAGGATATCCTACCAAACCTACTTCCTCTTCCAATGGCTACCCTACTAAGCCTTCCGATACTCAGTCTAACTCCAAGGTTAGTGGTGGTGATGAATACCCTACCAAACCTACTTCCACTGTCGATGGTTATCCCACCAAGCCTTCTGATACTCAATCTAGTTCTAAGGTTAACGGTGGTGATGGATATCCTACCAAACCTACTTCCACTGTTGATGGTTATCCCACTAAGCCTACCTCCTCTTCCAATGGCTACCCTACTAAGCCTTCCGATACTCAATCTAGCTCCAAGGTTAGTGGTGGTGATGAATATCCTACCAAGCCTACTCCCAATACCACCAATGGCTCTGGCTACCCTGTAATTACATCTGCTACTCGTTCTAGATGTAAGCGTAAGAATCATTAATTAAAATAGAAATAACACATTTAATATTTAATAAATAATTAAAATCATTTTATTTACATATTTTTATAATATATAATAATAATAATGATTATATCATTAGATATATATAATTTGAGTTGAAAATTGAAATATGTTTAATTAATCATTAATTTTATTTAATTCTTAATAACAATACCAATTTAATCAAGAGAAAAAGTTAAATTGAATGATTAAAAATCTTTGAATTTATGATTTGTAAATGGATATTTGAATTTTACTTAGAAAAAACAGTACCAAGTGTTAATGCTAAATATTTTGAAATCAACTGAATAGTAGAAAAAAAATAAGTATTAAGATTAAGGAATATATGGATATTAATGAAATACTATAAACAATGATGTATAAAATATAAATATACAATATTATTTAAATAATGTAAATTATTAATAATATTTTCAAAAAATACTAATTCATTTAAATAATAAAATCTAGAATTGCTATGAAAATGGTATTAATAAATATTTTATGATATATATGATTGCAATAATACTAATTATTCGAGAAGCAAAGTTTGTATAATCTTCATAGCTTCTTGCAGTGTGGAATCTTCAGGATTTTCAATATGACCGTATTCTTTGGTGACTAAATCGGTTAAATCTTGAACAGCTTGGTTAAGACGATTCTTAACATCAGGTAATATATCCTTAGTTTCTTGGAGACTTTGTTTGATTTGACGAATTTCATAAAAATCTCTTCCCTCTTTTTCCATCTTGTCAATTTTTTCCTGAACTTCTACCATCTCTTTTAGATAATATTGTTCTTCTTTTTGGATTCTTTTAACTACATTGACTTTAATTTGTAATTGATTAGGAGCCATATTGATAAACTGCAATTAATAAATGTGTATTTAATGAAGATGAATTTTTATAATATTAGTTTAAACTTTTAATTAATTAGTAATTTTTGAGATGAATTGGAATTTTGATGAATAAGTTTTGAGATGAATTAATAATTGAGTAGCTACTTAATTCTTGTTTATAAAATTAAAATTTTATGGGATTTAAATATATCCATAAATAGAAGATAATATTTTTAAAGTTAACTAATTTTTGAGTTATATGTTTCAATATGAACCAATATTTGACCATGTAATTTAATAATAAATTTTTATATTGATATAATTATTAGATTTATTTTTATATAATTTATTTAAAGTAATATTAATTTTGAAATATATTTAAAAGTACCAAAAAATAAATATTAAGATTTTATATTTATCATCTAAAAGAGTTATTTAAAAAGGTAGATTTATATCTAATTATATTATAGTTTAACATATGTATAGTATCGTAGATATAATTATGATACTATTGTATTTTAGTTTTTATATAAATGTAATAAATAACCGTTGCAAAGTTAAAATCTAGTGACTAAATTAAGCTAAGAAATCTATTTAATCAAAATGATTATAAATTAAAAAAATAAATTAGAAATAGAAATCTAGTTATATTATGGCTATTTAATCCAATAATAATAACTATCAATCAATATAAATGTTTAAGCTAAACTTATATTATAAAGGTTGGTCAAGATGCTTGGGAATAGCTTGTGAAACATTAGACTAAGCAGTAAATTTATTAAGAAATAATGATGTAGAAAGTTCTAGATTAGGAAAGTGGTAAGCGAATAATGTAAAAAATCAATTTAGTTCATTGAATAAGAAAATTACAACTCATTCAAAAATATAATTGCACTCCCCCTATTCATATAATCCCACAATGAATTTGCAAATCTGGTGGATGTGTCATAAATTGATAATTTTGAATCAATTAAACATAATTAAATAATTCTATTGTCTTTTTTCCCGCAGTCCATACATCTTATAAATAATTCATTATATCTCTAAAATATATCTTCAAATAAATTATATTAATTAGGTATTACGTATTTAATTTCATACAAGTTAATACCTATTGCCAAGCTTTTGTCAAGAGTGCTTTTATCGTCAAAATTCATCTAAGCTATTAGGGAAAACTAAATACTATGCTTCCATGGATTCTTGATCAAATTTTTATTATTGTTATCCTTTTTGCTTATATCAGATGCAGTCTCGTTATTCCTATCAATTCCAACTCAGGCAATGAAATAGTTTCAGTTTCTAACAGATTAATGAGACGTGCCCCTATACCTCAAAATGGCGCACCAATTCCGCAACAATTACCCAAGCTTATTAATGAAAAATCGTGTCCAATTCTTTCTTCTGAAAGTCTTCCAATTGTTTTAATTTCAACCGTTGATGGCTCACTCCATTGTATGAACAAGAACACGGGCAAATTATTGTGGTCTCAAAAAGGTTATTTAGAGCCTTTAGTTTCTTCTCACCATTCCAAATTTCCGATTGATTCGGATAATAATGAAGATTCTCTTTTAGTATCTAGCGATAGAGTTTCCTCTCAAAATAATTTTATCCCAGAAACTATTTATATGACTGAGCCAGCTAATAATGGTATCATTTATACCTTAAGCCAAGATAAAGAAAAGCCAGTTTTGGAAGTAAATATAAGGTTTTATTTTATTATATTTTTTTAAGTATTTATTTTCAACCTTTAGAAATCCGCACTTTCTTTTAAATCTCTTGTGGAAAAAGTTCCTTTCGAATGGAACAATAGGATATATCTCGGTTCTAAGAAGACACATTACTATGCTTTGGATCACCACACCGGAGAAATTATTGAAAAGTTTGACGAAAACAATTATATGTCATATCAAACTTCGCCTCGTAAAGGAGTCAAAGATCCTTTGGTAATGATCGGAAGAATTGGTATTTTTAAATTCTTATATATAATTATTAATAATGTATTAACTATTTTTAATAGATTATTCACTCAGAATCCATGATCAAGAAACCAAACATTTAATGTAAGATTATTACATAATATATCATGTACATTCAGTTTAATTTATTTTATTTTTAGTGCCAATCTTACATATAGAGACTTCGTGCCTGATATCTTCTCTCAATTAATTAAAAAGGATGAGTTTCCTGAACCTGATAAATGTAAATTTTTCTTTGAATATTTATTGGCAATATACTCACTTTTTATTTAGTTACTATTTCTCCAGATATTTTTGAATATCCAATTGTATCAGTATTTGATGTTCTAGTTAATACTGTAGGAGACAATCTCCAATGCGTCACTCGCAAACTCTCTCTTTCACAAACCGTTGAAGGAAGCCCTCAAAAAAAACAAAGTGGTAAACCTCGCGACAACTTTTATTTTGGACTTCTTGAAGATTATCCCTATGTCATGTCTCCTGACCATTTCCCTTATATAACTTCTTCTAAATTTATGAAAATTTATAAAGCTGGCAGTAAATTGGGTCCTAATGCAAATTCCATGATTCCACATAGTCAGACAGATATTGATTGGAAAATTGATAATACACACACTATCAATGCACCAGAATCATATCCTTTGTTAGACTCACTTTCGCTCGGAGCCAAAAAATCGAATACTTTATTTACACTTCCTTTAGCATCTTTGGAAAAGATTGCCTTGTTCATTTTTTCTGTTGGAATATTCATTGGCTGGTCTTTTTCCAAAACTAGATCTACCTATATGAAATTTGTGAGTCCTCCATCAGCTACCGAGATTAAAAAGAAAACTAAGAAAATTAAAGGCAAACCATTGCAACAATCGGTTCAAACTCTTCCTGACGGATCGACTGTTATAAACTCATTAACTATTTCTAACGTTGCAATTGGATATGGCAGTCACGGAACCATTGTTTATAAGGGTAAATTCCAGAATCGACAAGTAGCTGTTAAAAGAATGTTAATTGATCTTTATCACATCGGTGAACGTGAAGTTAAATCTCTTCAAGAAAGTGATGACCATCCTAATGTAATTAGGTATTATTGTATGGAACAAAATGACAAGTTCTTATATCTTGGTTTGGAATTGTGCCCCATGTCGCTCCATGGATTAATTGAAGGTCCTCGTCACCCAGATTTCCCGATGGAAATATCCCAGACCGAGATGTTATATCAAATGATGAGTGGTCTTAATCACTTACATTCATTGAAGATTGTTCATCGGGATATCAAACCTCAGAATATTTTAGTCTCCTTGAAAAAGGATAGAATAGGAAAGCCACCATCGGTAAAATTGCTTATTTCTGACTTTGGTCTTTCCAAGCGATTGGATGATGATCAGAGTTCGTTCCATAACACCATCCATTCAGGTGGTACTGGAACAGCTGGATGGAGAGCTCCTGAATGCCTACTTAACTTGCCAGGAGGAATTGATGGTACTATATCTGGAGACGATAATTCTTATTCTTTTATATCCACTTCTACCGAGCACTCAGAACCCTCTATTGAGCAGAATGCCAATAGACCTAAATTATCTAGAGCCATTGATATTTTCTCAATTGGGTGTGTTTTCTATTATGTATTATCTAATGGACAGCATCCATTTGGCAACAGATTTGTCAGAGAAAGCCGAATTATAGAAGGAAAGTTTGACTTATCAGCCTTATTAAGCGATACTGTTGAGAACAGAAATGAGGCATATGATCTCATAGAGCAAATGATCTCCTCAGATCCAAAACAACGCCCAACTAGCTCAGAAATTTTATTACATCCGTACTTTTGGTCAGCATCCAAAAAGTTGAACTTTTTGCAAGATGTGTCAGATAGACTTGAAGGAGAATCGCGTGATCCTCCTTCTCCCCTTTTGCAATCACTAGAAGGGTTAAGTGTTGAGGTATTAGGTGATAGCTGGTATCACTTACTAGACAAATGTATATTGAATGACTTGAAGCGATTCAGAGGCTATGACGGAACCAGGATACAGGATTTATTGCGCGTAGTCCGAAATAAGAAGAATCACTATAACGATTTACCCCCTTATGTTAAAAAGACGTTTGGATCATTACCAGACGAGTATCTCAACTATTTTACATCTCGATTTCCTCAACTTCTTCTCCATACCTACTACGTTATAAGTTTGAACCAAGAAGTTAAGAATGAAAAGCGCTTCCAACCATATTTCCAATCATATCGCGAAAATTAATACTAACAACATCATATTTTATCTTTTTAACTCATTTTTTGTATAACCATTTTATTGTATCAACTCGAAAAATAATAAATATATTTTTATTTCTCTTTTCCTTGAATAAAAAATCATAACAATACTCTTTTGTATATAATTCATTCAATTTTTTAATTTTGACATTTTAAAACTAAATTATTAATTTGAAATTCATTATTAAATTGTAATATATGAAATATACATTAAATATTTTTTTCATATACCATATGTTAATTTCATTTACATTTTAATAAATATATAATTTAATGAAAAAATTTCTAACCAAACTCAAAAATATAACCTCAATTAAAATAACTATTAAAGATATATGGGTTAATATCAAAATCAATTAAACAAATGACAAAATACTATCGTTTTGAGATATTATGATATTATAATTTCAAAAGTTTTAGCAAACCGATTTTCTAAAAATAAAGCAATTGTGTTGAATATTAGATTTTCAATCAATTCATTATATTAAAAAAATAGATTAAATTCTCAATTCATTATAAAGTTCTCCAGTAATAGTTGCTGGCTAATTGGCATGTGATTTTAATTACTTTGCAAAGTTCTGATATGATTATCCACATTCGAAAAATCATTAAGAAAAAATAATCTTTTTTAAAATATCAAAACTTGATAATAATTATTCCGATAATTTAAATTGATCAATTCAATATTATATAATTATTGTCACCGGCCGGAGAACCCGTTCGTCCTTAACAATTCAATTCATTCGAGAACCCCGTCACAGATCCACCTGCAACGTGACCACAAAATACACCCGAGCAATGCAATCAATCGTTCTATCCGACGTACGGTTCGTACGCTGGGAAGACACGTCAAGTAAACTATAAATATGCCGACTACAACTAAGTTATCACGTCGGTCCTCTTCCTAGGGTACAGCCCAATAATCCAGGTTAAACAATAAATTACCCCTTTTATATCACCAAACAGGTGCTGTCCCGGAAGACGACTATTTACTTAAAAGTTATTGGACACTTGACTTCCCAGTCAGTGTCATAATGTTAAAAGTATAAGTATATATCAATATTTTGATTGAGTAAAGTTGAAATATCTTAATAAATTGCGAGGAATATCAAGTAGATTTATTCAAAATTAGCATCATATATTATTTATAATTAGTAAAGACAGAGTATTTTGAGATGAAAAATGGAGAATCCGGGTATCGATCCCGGCGCCTCTTGCATGCAAAGCGAGCGCTCTACCAAATGAGCTAATTCCCCATGCAAAAGGTTCATGACATGTAATTTTATCATTAATACTATACAACTCATGACATTAATTTTAATCCAATATAACAAATATTTTGATCTCAATAACATCAATATAATCCAAAATTCACTTTATCTACTTCACTCATTTTTCTTTATTTTGATATTTTAGTTATTTGATTAATTGTAAAATATTTATCAATTAGAGTAAATCAACTCCTTCGTCAAATTCAAAATCCAAACTAAATTTATATTTACATTCATATATTAATTAAATGCTATGCAACATTCATCTATAACATAATCAAAATATATATTTTGTATGAAAGAATTCATACTATCAACCATTAGCATAGCTGATTTTGAACTATATATTTTGAAGATTTCATAATTACATATGGTATTAATTGGTATAGCATTGATAACTTCATTTAATGCTATATTATTACAAAAATAACTTTTTATAATAAAATAAAATTTGTAAATAAAAGTTTTAGTATTGCTACATAATATAAACTTATATTAGATTATCTATACAAATGTATAATTTGTAAATATTCAATTGATTTAGAGAGTTTTGAATCATCAAATACACAATTTCGAGCAACCAACTTTAAAAATCCATTAACTGTTTATCTTCATAATAATGTCCAGAGTAAATTGGAAAATTAGAATCATTCCATAAATAATTAAATATTTAATATTATTTGAACATAATATCATTTGAGGTATTCAATAAAATTTTAACTTTAGAATTGTTATTGTCGATAATATATTTTATTAACATAAATAAAAAGTCTATTAATTGAACAATAAAATATTCATTTTAACTAAATAAGCATTATGCTAAATGATGAATTTAATCCCACTGAAAAGATCAAAGTTAATTTATATTTTCACAAATTTAAATATCAAAAACTTACCAAATCTTTCAAATATCTTCCTTCCTGCATCAACTGAGTCAAAACTTGAGTCGCTTCAATTTTACTTCGATTCAATTCGGGAGATCCTTACAAGATATCCATGAAGGCTTGATGAACGTCCTTGGCCATATTTTTGGAATCGCTATTAAAATTTGAAATAAGTTGTATGCATTTTATTTTTATGTATTTAAATTACCCGCAAATGTAAATATAGTCATTTTGGTTCATAATGAAATCGTAAACTTCTTCCTTGTTTTGGAGAAGAACGTGTTGGACATATTTGATCTCTTGATTGGGATTCAATCTACTGGAACAGCAGTCCAATCTAGTCAAAGTACCATCTTCGACGTAAGCTTGAAGTGCTTTTTCAAAGAGGTAGTCCTTCTTGGGGCCTTTGGTACCGAAAATGAGCCACATTTTACCAAATGACTTCTTGAACTCTTCGGAAATAGATGAACTGAGGCCACCCATCTTCTTCTTAAGCCTGCGTTGGCATTGGCGATGTTGAAGAAAACCGATGAATGGAGCAACACCAGTACCAGGGCCAATCATGAGTACGGGTTTATTAGTTTGAGTAGGTAAGTCGAAGTTTTGAACAGTTTGTTTGCGGAATAAGCAGAGGGGATAGGGGCTGGTCAAGGTACTGGAAGGATTGGAAGCAACATATGCAGAAATTTAATCGAGCCAAGGTGTACACAGTCCGTGGCGAAGGTATTATGGATCAGTTTCGAGGTTGTATTGAATCACGTTGAAAGCTAATCTGAGTTGGTTAGGTGCGGCCAAGGGAAAATTAGCAGCGGAATAACATCTTGGTTGTAATTGAAATAAAGTATCCAACAAACGTTCAACAGAAGGTTGAGCAGTGTTGAAATATACCAAGATATCAAGAATACTAGGGTTCAATGATTTAAGCTGGTTATATAGATTTCCACCTATTAAAGTTATTAGTAAGATAATTTATAAACGTATGCTGTATGATAGATATAGCTACCTTGCTTACTAATCATAGTCAATAAAATTTATTTTTGGTTATTGCCACTAGTGAAATCAACCAACATTCTGAACCAAGCCTTCTTAGGGAATGAATTCAAATCCAAAAAATTAGCAAATAATTGTTTCAAAGTGATGTTTTGAGGAAGGTTAATTAAATAATTGGGGAGAATTGTGTTATACTTGGCTTCGATCTTAATAATTCGATCCCATTGATCTGGGGTAAGCTGAAATCTGGTAAGAAGCCTTTCAACTAGTTCGTTGTCATTAGTGCAGCAAATACCATAAGCATCTCCTGGAATAAAAGGTCCAGTATCTTCAGGAAGTTCGATATTAACCAAAAGAATACGCTTAACAGCATTCGAACTGATTAAGCTAGAAACTGAAGTAAGGTAGCTATTGAAAGAGTTGGAATAAGATTTGAGTTGGATATCTAGATCAGATAGAGGTTTATACGATTCTGATTTTTGTTCCAATGTATAAGTCATTAATTCAAGGGGATTTTTAAGGAACCCTGAGATAGCAGTGAACCCCTGAAGTTCAGATAAATCTGATTTGATGGGTTGATCATAGTTCCTAAGTAAAGGGTGGTCGAGCAGTTCGTTAGGATCACTAATCACAGTTTCTTGCAATTTTTCAGCAATAATATTTTCGACTACAGCGTTAGCTGAACCTTCATCATTAACATTATTATTGGATTGGGTATAGATGATAGCTATTCAAATTAATTAAATATCTACTAAAATTATAATTGATATAATAACCTTACCAGTAATGGATCCAGAGTTCCAAGATTTAACTACAGGCATAGTATCTTCTAATCAAGCTTCAATAACGGCATCAGCACTAAATTTATCAAATAAGTACAAATCACTAATTTGGCTGATATATAAAAATCCATTACCCTTCTTCATCGTCAGCAATTTAGATACGAAATTTAGGTCGAGCACCTAACTTGGTCAAATATTCATAAGCATATTTAGGAAATCTTCCAAAATTGTCATAGGAGCTATCTCTCTAGCCTAAGGAAAATATTCAAGTTAAAATAACTCAATTTAAAAATTAAATAATATATACCTAATAAAGCAAAATGAATATGGCTCAAAGGTTTATCACCAAGTTGGGTCAAGCCCCTCAACCTAGTCTTAAATTTCAAACTATCTTTGGGAGGGTCGCCGTCTCCAGTAGAAGAACAAATAATAATTAAACTAGTTTCTTGTTTATTAGTTAAATTCTAAAATTTAATAACTCAAAATATAATATCATAATTAAAGTTTTATGATTACTGGAATATATTCATCACAGTTGAATCTTTGAACTTGAATTTGTTCAGTTTGACTGGTATTGAGTTGTAATAATTGATTACTAAATTGGTCAACTAAACTTCTAGCAGTTCCCGTTTCAGATCCGTATATTAAATTAAATTTCATCTTCAATTTTCCAATATTTTATCTATTCTCAGATTATTTTTTTGGGGAGAATAAGAATTTATTAGACTTAAAGACTAATATATCTCAGATTATTTTTGAGGGCTATATCTATTTATGTTGGTATCTTTAATTTAACGGTTATGGGATTTATTATATATTATTTGCCAAATTTGGTTATTTAAAAGATTCAAACTTCTTAATTTTGACTATAATAATCCCCATAAAGATTATATCAGATTATATACAAGATCCGATTGTTAGTAAAAGGTTACAGTTATAAATTTTAAATAGCCTAAATGATTTTACATTATCTAACATTATCCTATACGTGATTAATATTCTTCTAGGGTCCAGGTTCACGGGTCCAAATGAGAAAATTTTGAACAATCAATCTGGAATTTAGCTCCATTTATATTATTTTAAAATGAAGATATATTTTAAATTGTATATCAAAGCTTATGTTATCAAATTGGTGTTCAATAAATTTGTTTTTGAATATGGTTACAGTCCCTAATTATTATTTCATTTTATAATTATTTTTTAAAGAAAATAATATTATTAAATTAATTGGTAATAATTATTCATTATTATATTTTATTATTGTATAATATTGGTTTGAAAATGAAAATTCTACTCTTTTAATTAAATTGGTAATATCCAGAATTTAGGAATTTTTGATCCATTTTTTCAAATACAAAAACTATTTCATATGAAAAATATTTAAAATTGAAAAAAAAGTATACAAATTATATTTAATATTATGTAAATCATGTAAATTGTATAAATTATAAATAATCAAGTTTGTAAATAAAAGCCATTATAATATTATATATATATATATATATAATATTTACTATAATATATGGTTAATATCAAAGATATAAAACAATCTTAATATTGGAAAAGGGCATTTTTATGATGTTAAATATTTATCAGCGATTGATTATTTTTCAAATAACAATCCATTGATTGAATATAATTTAAATCATACGATATAAAATGATCTATATTTGAAATTTTTTATTTCAAACTGATGAGCAATGAATGTTATGATATCGAAAAAATCTTGAACAAAATTCATTTTAACATGTGAGCTCAACCGATATATTTTTTGATATATTTATACATCGATCTCAAATAAAACTTTGAAAAATTGGCTATTTAAGTATAAATATGTTAAAATAATTGAAATTTATATTTTGAATATATTATATAAAATACAATTTTTGACGTTTTATATTAATTACTGACGAAAATTGAATATCTTGAATTAAAAAAATATTACATTAACAGAATATTGTTGCTTCTATTAAAAATGATACTCAAGAATAATATAACAATAATCAGTCATCATAATATAAATATTTAGTTATTCGATATTAGAATATTCTTAAAAATAAAAATAGCATAAAAATAAGTTTATCAAGTACCTTATAAAAAATTGTATATTTTTATTATAGTTATTATTCGATCAAATAACCCAAATTCCATATTACTAGAGGATAATAAATAAAATTTAATAAGATGTATTTAGTTCCACTAAATTTAAAATTGATCAATATGATTATCAATAGTATAAATAATAATAAACTGACTATATCCCTCAAGTATCGACCATCGTCCATAAGGGTGGAAAGAATTTGAGTCGCTTCTAATCGTGTTCTATTGAGATGGGGAGGCCCTTGTAATATTTGTATAATTGCTTGGTGTACGTCGCGGGCCATGTGCCTTGCATCGCTAAAAATATAATTGGTGAATTGTAAATTGATATGGAATTCTATTAAATTACCCGCAAATATAAATATACGCATTTTGATTCATGATAAAATCATAAATTTCTTCTTTTGCATTGATTAATATATGCTGGACATATTTGAACTTTTGATTGGATGTTGTCCTGCTAAAGCAGCAGTCCAGTCTTGATAGAGTTCCATCTTCAACGTAGGATGTGAGCTCTTTTTCGAATAAGAAATCTTTATTGGGATCTCGGGTACCGAATATGAGCCACGTCTTGCCAAATATTTTGTTGAGTTCTGATGTCATAGACTCTTTGAATCCTTCTATCTTTTCTTTGAGTCTACGTTGATGCTGGCGGTGCTGGAGGAATCCCATAAATGGGGCAACTCCTGTACCTGGCCCAATCATGAGAATGGGCTTATCTGTTTCTGTAGGAAGGTGAAAGTTTTGTGCGTTTTGTTTTTGGAGGAGACATATCGGATATGGTGTGGTTAAATTATGTGTAGAATTAGAATCAACATACCCAGAAATTTGGTCAAGCCAAGGCGTGCACAAACCATGACGAAGATATTGAGATTGTGTACCTGTTCTATATTGAACTACGTTGAAGACAAATTTCAATTGATTAGATGAAGCTAAGGGGGAGTTAGCAACTGAGTAATATCTTGGCTGAAGATGGGGTAAAGTGTCTAACAAGCGCTCGATAGGTGGTTGAGCAGTATTGAAATATAACAAAATATCAAGTATACTAGGGTTTAGTTCTTTCATCTGATTATAGATGTTTCCACCTATTAACATACATTATAAGATTATATGTAAATGTGCGATATTTAAATATAATTACCTTGCTTGCTAACCATAGCTAATAGAGTTTGCTTTTGAGCACTGTCACTAGTATACTCAGCTAACATTCTGAACCAAGATATTTTTGGGAAGGAATTCAAATCAATGAAATTAGTGAATAATTGTTTCAAAGTGATATTTTCTGGAAGGTTAATTAAATGCAATGGAAGGATAGTATTATCTTTGGATTCGAGTTTGACTATTTGGTCCATCTGATCAGTTGTAACTTGAAGTCTAGTGAGAAGTCTTTCGACTAGTTCATTGTCATTGGGACAGCAGATACCATAAGCATCTCCTGGCATAAAAGGTTTGATGTCTTTAGGAAGATCAATGCTGATCAATAGTGTACGTTTAGCAGCATCAGAACTAGTTAGACTGGACACTGAAGTAATGTGACCAATGAAAGAATTATCATGTGATTGAAGTTGAATGTCTTGATCAGTTAGAGCTTTGTAAGATTTTGACTTTTCCTCTAATGAAAAATTAATCAAAGATGGAGGAATTTTAGGAAATCCTGAAAGAGTTGTCAATAACTTGAGTTCACTTAGATCCAATTTAATAGGCTGATCATAGTTTCTTGGTAATGTGTGATTAAATGATCCGCTTTGGTCTCCTATTGTTGCATCATATAACTCAGCTGTAGTAGTATGTTCAATTGTCTGAGATGAATAAGTATCTTCAATTTTGAAGATAGTCTTGAGATCGGTATAAACTGTTTCTATATAGGAAAATTAATTAAAATATGCAAAATCATAATATAATTAAAAATCATACTAGGAATAGACCCTGAATTCCAAGATTTAACAAGAGGAATGATATCGTCTAACCAGGGCTCAATGACGAGATATGCACTAAGTTGATTCAAGTTAATAAATGCTAAATGATACCAACACCAATCATTACCCCTCTTCATCGTCAGCAATTTGAAAGCGAAATTTTGGCTGGGCTCCCAATTTGATCAAATGTTCATATACAAATTTTGGAAATCGGCCAAAGTTTTCATAACCTCTATCACCCAACCCTATAATATATACATTTAATAACCAAGATACATCTTATAAATTGTGCTGAAAAAGTACCTAGTAGAGCAAATTGAATATGACTTAAAGTATTTTCATCACCCTTTTGAGCTAATTCGGCCAGTTTATTTCTAAACTTGGTAGCATTTTCAGGTGGGTCACCATCCCAAGTTGAAGAGCAAATCAAAATTAAATTGGTCTCTTCCTTATTTGACAAATTCTATGAAATAGTATATTAGGTTGAGTTGTATTATATTTGAGTAATATATAATTACTGGTATGAATTGATCACAACTAAATCGCTCAACTTGAATCGGCGTCTTCGCCTTTTTATTGAGCTGTAATAAAGTATTACTTAATAAGCCAATTAAACCTTCAGCAGTACCAGTCTCTGATCCATAAAGCAAATTAAATCTCATATCAAAGAAATACTACTAACGGTTATACAACTATTCGTTGTATTTCTCCAACCTTTTAAAGAAACTAATTAAGACTAAACTTTTATTTATTTTTTAATAAAACCCCATGGTATGGATTTTATATAAATATTAAATGGCTTGTGGATAAACTCAATCAATTATGGGTCATGTACATTTAAAGTTGAGTTGAAATCAGAAAAAGGAATTGTCTTCCCGAATTTTTATAATCGACAAAGTCAAGTATAACTCAATCGTTCTTGTGTTAGGGGTCTTTATATATTAATTATTTATATAAATTGTATCACATCAAAGGTTACACATCTTGTTTCTATTATTTTATTCTTTTTGATTCTTTGGATTTGCTATATATATATATGATCTAGACTTGATTGATTTAATTTCATCCATATATAGCATTTATTAATATCCAAATTCCACTTACAAGATATTCATTAAAATATTAGCAAGATAGTATTTTATTGATAATGTTTAACACCATTGATCAGGGAATTAGTGATTTTTTCTTAATTTATTATTTTTGTTAGTATGATTAATAAAATTATGTAAATGGAAAATATTTATTAATAATTTGAATTTCTTTTGAACTTTTTTACAATAATTGGGGTGTTGAAATAAAACCCAAATCTATCTGTACTCCACTTGAAAATTTTGATACACATAACCTTAAATTGTTACCTTATCGTTTAAATTGATTTTTGGCTATAAATATTAGCAGCTCTTTATAAAAACCCCTCATCAGATAGAAATGAAATATTAGAAAAATGTTTAGATTTAGTCGCAATAAATTTCGGATATTTTTTCGGATACACTAGAAAATTGACCTTATAATTTGACACTGAGAAATTTGTTCCTCTTCTTTAACCCTCTTTAACCAATAATAAACTCCGGTTAAATTATATAGGCCATATTTTATGGACTTTTTTTTCATAAACTCTTAAATTTAGCGAAATGGTCCCTATACATTCAATTTTGAAATTACATATTAATTTATACGCATTAACAATCTTAATCTCAAATTCAATTTCATTTAAGCAATATTTTATGAATATCTACTTAATGAAATGGTTCCTTTTTAACATGTGCTAATAAAATTATAACAAAAAAAGTGATTTAATTCATTAAAAAATTGGATCTAAAGTCACGTGTGCAATGGATATAATATACGCCTTAAATATTTTGACAATGTGATAAATATAATGAAATCATTTTTTGACATCTATTACTACTGTTAATAATTAAACTATTCAATACTCTTTGGAATAATAGTTAATATAATTTTTTACAAAATGGATAGTTGTTAACTGTTTTAATTGTCAACATCAAATCTTTTAAAGTTAACAAGCATCAACAATCTTAATGATTTATATATTAAATTACTGAATTGTAGAATTGGTATCGTTATTGAAAATAAAAAAACTATGTACAAATATTTATATTTTATAATTATAAAATCCCAAACTCAAATTTGAACTTGTAATATTAATCAAATTATCATTTGTTACAGACAATTCAAGTATTGAAATATTCTTTTATATAATATTAAAATATATAGATAATTTTGAAAATTCAATAAATATTATCTATATAGAAAAATATAATAGATTATTCTGTAGTTTGTATAGTGGTAGTATATTGAATTATATATCATCTATTATATTTGATTATCAAATAATTTCAGGTTTAATCTTCATATGATTAAAATCAATGCTGATTTTTGAAGAATATCATTTAATTGATTAAACATTAAGTCAATTAAAAATAATAATGCTCAGAAAATTATTATTGTCGCCAACATGAGCTCTTGAAGAGCTACGGCACTCATTTTTCGAGCAATGTGAGCTGTGATGGCTTGCAGAAACAAGCTAATGAAGAGAGAAACATGCTCGACAAGTCCTCACGTGATAGCAATAGCTACTGTGTGATCATAAGGTTGAGTAGGATATGGAAAAGGAAGGCTCATGTGAAATAAAATATATTGTTTATAAATGTCAAATGGTACATGGCCTATTATTGGTAAAGGAAACAAAGGAAATAGGAGGGAGAAGTAAGATTTATTAGGCGAAGTGAGATTGCAGCACGGGTGAAATTCTATTAAGGTGAGCATTTGTAGTATCATACTAGTTATGGCTTCTAGGTTAGGGAATGACATTGGGAAAATGGAAAAGGTGTATATTTCACGTCATGACGATTATAATATGGTAGAGTGATAAATATCATTGAAATTCTTTCAAATCATAAAATTGATTATCTCAATTTATCTTTCAAAATGTCTAATATCACATAAATTCTTAACTCCAATAATGATCCAAATAAAATATTTGTGAATTTTCTAATTTAAATATGAAATTGATTTGTGTTAAAAGTATTGAAATTCTTCAATATTTATATAAAATTTTATATGGTTGATTTATATTCAACTCTTAGGCTGAAAATATTTTTAATTTGTATTCCAATATAATTCCAATGAATGATCATTTATTTTATCACCAAATTGACTAATTACTAGAAGCTGAAAGGGATGCTGAAGATCTCGAAATTGAAGACGCAGAAGAAGACAATAATCCTAATAATGAATCCGCTGTAGAATTTATCGCCGACTATAGAACAATCGATGCAATTATGGTTTATTATCAATTTTATATCAGTCGTTGTTGATTCAGTTGATTAGGGATACGCAGAATATCTTATCAAGTTGGAAGGTTATGACTCCGAGGATAATACTTGGGAACTTGCCGGAAATTTGTAATTTTTTTCACTATGTTCAATGGATTTTATTAATCCACTTATAGGAAGCCAGAAACGATTAGAAAATACAAAGATTTTGAGAGATGTAGAGCCAAGAATAAAACAAAGAAATTCCAACTTTTACAGAAGTAGAGAAAGTAAAAGGAATCAATTCGAGACATGGAAATTCTGGAAAAAGCGAAAATTCTACCAAATAGGTAATCAACTCTGGGATGGCAGTCTAATTTGCATTCTGTGGTTAATATTTAAAAAATTGATAGTCAAATTAAAGCAGTTGCCAAATGGCGATCAGTTTATTTTATTTAAAACCTAAGTAGTACTAATTCAATATTTCATTTATTAGGAAGAACAACAGCCTTACTTTACAATATTTTAACGTATTTAAAAAAATCGTATCTGAAGCGGTAAGCAAAGTTCTTATACACATCATAATTATTTCATTAATTATTTAATTTAACTATTGAATTTCTATATATTCGAAGATCTCCCAACACCCAATCCATTCGCTTCAACTCGTATTATTTAATTATATTTTTTATCCGGTTTTGTGATAGCTTTTGATTTTTCATGAATTTAGACAAACAATGTATTTATAAATATATACAAATATATGTATATATATTGGTTGGTAAATGAATTTTGTTTGTGATCGTTATATTATTATACTTAAATATATATCTGATTTATTTTCATTTTATAATATTCCTATATTTAAAATTCTTTATTCTTTTTATTAATTTTATTCATACAAAAAAGACTGATTGATATATATTTTATTATCAAATTAATAAATATCGGTATTTATTAAAAGGTATTATCAATGGATTGTGTTTTTTGATGTTTACTATTTTATTATTTATACCTTCATACTTAATTCTTTAAAATAACACGCTTGAATTTAATTGATTTCTTTAAAGTATACTTAAATTATTGTAGATGATTTTAGTCAATATTATTACAAAATTATATATGGATAGTTAAGTTTATCACCAACTGCCAAGAGTATTAATTAAAATTTATAAAATTGAGCTTTAACCACATTGAAATTAGCAAATAAATTTGGCATATTATTAATGTAATATACTATAAATAATTTGAATTATTTCGTCAAGTCAAAATAACATATATTTTTAATACTGATAATTTGTCAATGATAAATAATGACTATTTTTTAATTTGTTCATTTCTTTGATAATCTTATATATAATTTTAAACGTTATATTGGAAATATACTTAGTATTCAAGATAAAAATTGATAAACTATTAAATTAATATTAGTTAGAAAAACCTAATTTATTATTATAAAGTAATCACTATATTATATATAGTGTATATATCAAATTTTGATAATGATTGAAGTGATAAAACAAATATACATATTAATTTTTTGATCAATTCATCAATTTTTAAATAATAATGAATACAAATATAAATGTTTTTTAATATTTTGGAGCAATATCAATAGATAAAATAAATTGGATTAATTATAAATTTATCATCAATTTCAATTTATCAAAATAATGAATTTGAAAATTGATGCAATTAATCTAATAAAATTAATATTGAACTCATGTCAAATCAATGTATTCCAATAAGAATGAAGAATGCTGTAAATCGATCAAATACAAAAAGAGCAAATGATATGCATTGGCTTTTACCCTTTCTCCAAAATCTTGTTACTCCTAATTATTCTCTCCTTCTGAATTTCCCCAAGTTTTATTTCCAGATAAATATATTATTTTAATTATTACTCTTTAAAATTAAGTATTCTTTTTTAAATTATTAGAATTTTAATATATTTTTAATTGAATACATAATAACAGTATAATATAATTTATTAATCATAATTATGATATTGTTAAATTTGTTATTACTGTCCTATATATTTGGGGACAGTTCTATCACTGAACCACATCAACACGACCGCGAAAATTTCATTTATTATACTTTACAAATTCCGAAGCAGGCGTTCGATATGAAAAATGTTGAGCACTTTTTAAATTTGGAATATGTTCAGCAGATTGGTTCACTTGAAGATTGGCACCTATTCAGAAGAGCAAAAATGCCTAGTTCGAGTTTGGAAGACGCAGGTTTTACTAAAGTAACAAGATTATCCAGAAGAGCCCAGGAAGTATTGAATTCTATCACTCATTTTGAAGAAAGTAACCCTAGAAATATTAACAAGAGGGCGAGTATTGGCAAAGATAAAGCTAATTTATTTCCGAGTTTAAATATGACAAAATATGAGAACTTGGGTATTAAAGATCCCGGTTTTAATCGTCAATGGCACTTTGTAAGATTAATTAATTAATTTATTATTCACTCTTGATAGCTAATATTGTTTAAAGCATAATACTGATGCTCATGGTAACGATTTCAACGTAACGCAATTATGGGAAGAGGGTATTACCGGTAAAAACGTTATCGTTGGTATTATAGACGACGGTAAATATTATTCAATATTGTTCATATTACAATATTAATATATGTAATAGGTATTGATTACGAACATAGAGATATTAAAGATAATTTCTATGCTGAAAGTTCTTACGATTTCAACGATTCTAGAAAATTACCTATGCCTATGCTTCCCGAAGATACTCACGGTACTCGATGTGCTGGTCAAATTGCAGGTGTTAAGAACGACGCTTGTGGTATTGGTATCGCTCACGAAGCTAAAGTTGCTGGTAATTTTTGAATGTTTTTAATATTGATTGGTATACTAAATTTGCTTTTTTTAGGTATTCGTATTTTGTCCAAGGAGATTTCTAGCGATCAAGAAGCTCATGCTATTGGCTACGGTATGCAGACAAATCAAATTTATTCATGCAGTTGGGGGCCTCCTGACGATGGTAAAGCTATGGACAGACCTCCTCCGGTTGCTCAAGCAGCTCTCGAGAATGCCATTGAAAAGGGAAGGGGAGGAAAAGGTAATATTTACGTATTCGCATCCGGAAATGGAGGTTTCCAAGGTGATGATTGTAATTATGATGGTTATACAAATTCCATCTACTCGATTACTGTTGGATCTATCGATGCCTTCCATAATCACCCTGGTTACTCTGAAAGCTGCACTGCTCTCCTTGTATCAGCATACAGCTCAGGTGTTTTCAGCCATCGAATTTATACTTCAACCTCCTGGAAGAATCAATGTACTGATGAACATGGTGGAACTTCAGCTGCCGCTCCGTTCGTCGCAGGTATTGCAGCCCTCGCACTCCAGATCAGACCCGATTTAACTTGGAGAGATATGCAATACGTTGCGGTCAAGTCTGCTATCCCTGTCAATACTAAAGATGCTAGTTGGGATCGTACTGCTGTGGGTAGATGGTATAGTCCTTCCTTTGGATATGGTAAAGTTGATGCATACCAATTTGTTCAAACCGCAAAATCACATGAATTAGTTAGACCCCAAGTCAAACTTGATTCCAACGTGATTAGAGTTGCGCGCCCCATCCCCGAAGGTCAGGGGGGTATTTCCAGCACATTTGTAGTCACCAGAAAAATGATCGAGGAGGCCAAATTTGGTACGGTTGAGCATGTGACGGTTACTTTGAATATCCAGCATCAAAGTCGTAACAACGTTCGCGTTACACTGAAATCACCGTCCAATATTGTTTCAACCGTTGTTGTGCCTCGTCCTTTCGACAACTCCAACCAAGGATATCCAGATTGGAGAGTAATGACCGTCAAGCACTGGAGTGAAGATCCAATAGGTGACTGGACCCTGACTGTTTCTGATGATATGGATCCCTTCTCAAGTGGTGTGTTCATTGATTGGAAGATGACTCTCTATGGTGAACAAGCTAAAGCCCCCGCAGAAATCAAACCAAAGCCCACCCAGGGAGCTGAGGATGACGAATTAAAGCCCCAAGAAGTCGAGAAAGAAACATCATCGCCAACTACCGAACCTTCTCCAACTGAAAAGACTGAAGCAGCTCCAGAACCAACCAAAGAAACTGAATCTAAGCCCAGTGAAGAAGATTCCAAGGTCCCTGAACCTACCGAGAAAGAATCCACTGAACAAACACAACCCCACGATAGCTCCAAAGTAACTAGTGAAAATGCTACTTTAGAGGAACAGAATGGGTTATCTACCTCTTATATTGTATTATTTGTAATTGCTGGTGTAGCTGCTGTTGCGTTTGCGTTGGTCATGTATAGAAAGTATAAAGGTTATTCTCACTTGCCAAGAGGACAAGATTTAGAAATGCTAGACACTCCAAGTGCTCCCCACTCTCCTTATCATGACGATACTGTAGAAGTCACCTTCGAAGTTGGCTTATCTGACGATGATAATAATAATAACAATGATAATAACCCCTACACCCCATTAGTACATCCATCTAACGAAAACACAAACCGTAACGAAGATCTAGTCTAATTTTAATACTACAATTAATTCAAATAATTTCATTTAAAATACACAAGTTTTGATATATGTAATTTTAATAAACAATTTATTCATACAAAACATCCAGTAAAAGTCATATAATTTAAATTTATTTTATCAGAACAGAGTTTATATTATAGCAAAAAAAAAATTAAATGATGGCATCTTCGTCTTCGGATGGACCTCCGTCGTCAAAGTCAATATCCTCTCGATATACTGGAATTTCGTCTGCTAAACGATAAATCGGTTTAGCTTTATTAATGATCTAATTATCATATTAATTAATTATAATTGTTATACGTATGTTTAACTGAGATTACCTCTTCACTTCGTTTACAAAAATCATTAAAATCATTTTCGTCAACACATAAAAATCCAATCAGCATGCATGGGTCTAATGAACTAATAGGTGCTTTTTTGGGGATTTGACAATGGTAACTCGAAAAGGACTATTGTAAAAATATTGATATAATGCATTAATGTATTAATAAATGTATGAATTACCTCAACTGTATTTGCCTCATTTCTAGGTACTGAAGGATGAGCTTGATGAGGGTCCAAATAAAATATATTATCCTCTAATCATAACTAACATCAATATTTGCATGATATTCTAATACTAATTTAAGTATACCTTCAAATCCTACAAAATATAATGAAGATGATGGTTTACCACTATAAAATTAGGAATTAGTCAAAATTAATATTGAATTAAAAATTTTTAATTTACCCTGCAATACCTACAGTTTGTGGAAATCCAAAGATCGACTAAAAATGGTTTTAATAATTAATTAAGTTATATAAAGTGAATTAAAATACTTTAAGCGCCAAATAATAAACAGGGTTTAATACATCCACACCAAGACGAATGGGCAACAGAATGAGAGTTGGTTTCATCTTAGTTTGAGAATCTTTTGGCAAAATGCTAGATTTGTAAACCATTCCATCACTATTAACATACACGTTTAAATCTATCCAATCTAAATCCATTACGAGTGCACTTTAATAAAACAAAAATCATTAATACTAACACTTAATGCAATATAAATAGGGGAAAAAATTACCGTAAAACTCGAGCGATAGTGTGAGGACCAAACCACTCACCAATTTCTTTACCAATCTGTTGACCTAATAAAGCTATTCGATGTAACGAAAATGGGGAAGAACTCGAATAATCGTCTAAAAACCATCCAACTATCTATTTATATATTATTAATTCATCTGACAAAAGTTAGTATATATTAAATATATTACTTTAATATATTCTTCAGCTATTTTGGGATCTTGAGTATCTTTTAAACGCCAGCCTTAATTTAAAATTAGAATTTAATAAAATTTAATGTACATAAATGAATAAAGAAATATTTACCTCTACCCAAGTGTTTAACAATTAAAGCTTGACCCAGTAAACACTGGCCAGTTCGAAGCATACAACCCCATCCTGAATCTGTCGTAAATGCAGCGGGTCTTAAGGGAGGAAAGTGGTGACGATAAGTAAACCAAAGTCTAGAAGAAAAATCGTCTAAAAACGGTTGAAAAGCACTTGGATTCAACTCTTCCAAATCCTTTTCGTCAATATGGTAAGGAGTGCCCAGGAACCAGAGCCGGATGCCCGAGCATGAAGACCCTGACGAACTGGGTGTCGCAAAATTCATTGACTTTCTCAAAGCTTGCTTTATCTCCAACTCGGTCTTAGGTATTTTGGGTGTCGTAGTAGCGGAATTTGGTAATACTGGAGTAATCGCATTCCACCAATTAGTAAATCGAATATGTAATTCAGAAGCGAGTCCCTTTGCATCCCTCAATACCCTATCCATCGAAGTTTCCACGTTCGTGGAAGTACTATTAGAATCTTTCAAGGTATCATTAGATTCCAAGCTCATTATGACTAATAATAATCTTTTTATTATTAATTAATATTAAATTGGTTTGAGTATTGTTTAATAAATGAAAAAACAGTTTAAATCTAAATTTGTAATCTAAATTTTTCATTTGGGACTTGGTTTTCATTAATTTTTAATGGGTTTGAAAAAATTTTTTATATTAACCAAACTATGCATTGATGAATTTTATTAATTATCCTTTTATTACCAAAATACAATTAAAATAAAGGTAATTCAAATAACTATTACAGATGAAAACATTTAAAAAATTAAATCAAACTCTATAAAATAATAATAATAATAATATATAATTAATACCAATTATCAAAAAAATTAAGTTCTTGGCAATCTCAAATTTTAAAAACAATATTATGTATTAAGAATATTGAAAACTCATTGTTTTATAGTGACAAAATTGTAAAAAATTGAATAATTAATGGTTATTATTTTTATAATTTGGATTTTTGAATATATAATAAATTATTTTTAATAGATTTATGTTTTGAAACTGTTATAGTATCATTAGAATGTTAGTATTATATTTAAAAAGATTTAGAATATAACATAATTGAACGGTTATCAATTATTATTAATTAGATGAATTTATAAAAAAATATTTAAAATATATTTTCTTTAGATAATTCTTTCATATCAAAATGGTTCCAATATCAGGTTTCAAATAATACAGTGTTAAATTTTAGATAGTCTAAAGGATCAAAATTCTGAGAATAAGTATAATATTATATCTAACGTTGACGATAATTTAATTTTAACCAAGGTACAATAATAATTAAAACATACTTTAATAAAATCTTTTATTTTATAATATTGATTTAAGCTTAATAAGGAGTGCAATTATTATGATATTTTAAGAAGTCAAAAGGTGTTCACTTTAGTTATTATCTTATTTAAATTGCAATGTGTTGATAATTCAATTTGTTACATAAAGGATTTTTATAATTTTAATAAAACATAAATAATTCTGTAGTATTAAATTTGGTATTTTGTTTGATTTATCAATTATGAAATATATGCAATATTCAATATATAATTCAAGCTTGAATGATTTATTATATGATCTTTATATTGTGATAATATCATAGTATTGTTAGTGTTAGCAAACAATTTAAAATTACCAAATTATTTAATAGCATTGATGATTATGAAACAATTGTTCTATTAATATTATACAAGCTTATAAAATATATAAATTAAAGAATTTTATTTAATAGAGGGAGTAAGTTTTAATTTAAAGAAGAGGTGTCAATTGAATTAGAATATTATTCATCAGATTTTTCATAGTATTTAGAAGTGTCAACACCGTGGTAGTTGTGATTAACAAAGTTGAACCAGGGTAGAGTAGCTAAAAACAATGGTTAATATAAATCATATAATATTAAATAGAATTAAAAATTTACATAATTTTAAGGCAGCATAACGAGAATTATTAGCAGCAGTTTGTTGGAAGAAGGGATCGAGCTGAGATTCACCATATAAAGGTAAACCTTGGCTAACACGCTTCTTCATTTCTTCTAAATCTTTTTGCTGTTCTCTTTGGTTTTCGGTCCAACCCCAGAAGCGCACTTGATAAATTTGAATCAATAAATTATATTCGAATTAATTGTTTTATATAGAATAAACTTACTGCTGGAGGATTGGTAAGCGTAGAAGAAACCGGCCATAGTACCCAATAAACCGCACATCATCAAATTACCTCTGAGGGGTAATGCTTTTTTGGGAGGTGAGACCTTGTCTAAAAAAATTCAAGTTAAAAATAATACTTAATGTGAACTTTGAATTAAACTAACCCAAAAACAAGTAGATACCAGGGAAAGCGGCAGTCAAACCGGCCCAAGCGGCGTAATCTTCACCTCTGAAGTAGCGGACAACACGACTAAATGAGGGATCCAAATCAATGGCAGGATAAGGAGTGTTTAGCTTTCTTTCAAATTGGGGTAAAGGTTCGGGAATTTGAACGTCGTTCTTATCGCTCATTATTTTTTTAATTTAAAACTATGATAATTAAAAATAATTTTATTAGTTTAATTTTAAACATTATGGATTAAATTGATTTTGATTTAATTTTATTCAATTTTGAGTTTAGAACTTATATATTTTTTTAATTAAATTATATATATAATGAATATAAGAATTAAATCAAGTGAAATATATAATCAAATTGTTGTTAATATAATAATTAAATAATATAAATTACTTTGTTTAATTTGATATATTATCACTTAAATTATTCCAATCATAATTACAATCTTGTAATTACAATGATTTGATATAAAATTATGGGATTTAATATAATTCTCATTAAATTTTATCAATTATTGATTATCAATCAATCAATCAATCAATCTTCATCAATTTATTGAATTTAAATACAAAATTGTATATTGTATAAATTAAAAATATAACTAAATCCTCTTATGCTATTTAAATAAAAGCTAATTTAAGTTATTTATATATAGTTATTCATTCTTTTATAATGAATTAATATATAATTATAAATTAAATACACACCTTGATCAATTAATTAATTCAATAATTGTTATTAAAAAATTTTAATTGTATAAAAATAAAATAATTATGATAAAAATAAAAATTTGAATATATATATATATATATATATATATTTACTAAAATTGATATTATTGTACTCCATTAATCAATTAAAAAATAATTTATTATTAAAGGTTTAATCATATTTTAATCTTTTTAATAACTTTGAATTAAAGTCTATTAATTAAATAATTTTAAAAATTTAATAAAAAAATTAATTAAATAAAATAAGATTCAAATTTTATAAAAATTCATGTTTTTATATTAATACAAAAAACTGAGATAAATAATATATTATTTTATTTTATTTAAATATCCCAATTTAATTGAAATAATTTTTAATTCTTTATATTCAAATTAATATTTTTTAATAAATATTATTGTGCTTAAACAATTAAATTTCAAATATCATTAAAAAAATCAACTTCATTTAACTAAATAAATCAATATATTATCTAATAATAGGTATTAAGATATTCCTTTATTATAAAATTAGTATCGAAATTGATAAATTATGAAATCATATAATGATTATAGTTAATTTCTAAGTCTAATACCATTAAGGTATATCATTAACTAAAAAATTAAAACAATAGTTTAATATAAGATATAGATTATTTATGAGGAGGTAAGGAAGAGGTCAAAGAGAGTTCAGGTTTCGAACGTCTCAACCACCACCACCAAGCGATTCTAGGTATTAGTTTATCGAAGTGGGGATTAGGATGGATTTTTTCGATTTTATGAACTATAATTTTGCCACTGTCGTCGAATTGATAACTGAATACTCCTTCGTAAATAGAGGGTTCAATATGAGACGAGGTGGGGAGAATGAGTGCAGGTCTGGAAGTTCCCTCCAACTTCCAACGCACTGTGACAGTGCGTAAATCCTCAATCACATGAAAATGGGTTGCAACGAATGATAAGTCTTTAAAGTACCATTTGAGGCTTAGACGAGCTAATTTGATAAATAACAAGTAATAAAATTTGCCTCTCAAAGTCAGGTTAGAGTGAGTGGGCTCCGTTAAAACAATTTTTTGGTGATAAATTTGGGTATTGGATAAACCTTTCTGTATAAAATTGTCAAAGTCTTCCCTCAATACTCTAATACCTAATGTTGAGTTAATATCAAGTTTATTTATAGTAAATTGGATAAATTTACCTCTTCCCATTTCTATTTCATTTTCAGAGGGTTTCTTTTCACTATTAAATTTTGAATATATATGAAATTGGCATGAGTTGATAATTGGATAATATGAGTGTTTAATAAACTTAAAATTAGAGTTAATAAACAACGTTTTAGAAGTTAGTAATCTATTATTTAATTGAATCATTATATATATATATATATTATATATATTTTTATTTTTTTGAGGTTAATAATTGATTACTTGTTAATAGATTTAATTTATACAGTTTTTTAATATGGTTAATTATGGGAATTTTGATTTACATTATATTGTTGAAATGATGATGTCAGTCTTATAATCTTACAAATTTTGAAAAAAATTTGTTATATATTTCAATATTCATATATGTAATATTATAGTTGAATGATTTTAGTAGATATTTCAATAACAATCATATATCATACAGTATATATTTATGAGTACATATCTTTTTTTAATAATATATTTTCCCAAAAAACATTAAATAATTTCGGATTAATAGTAATTCCCTACTTAATATTGGAGCTAAATTAAATTGATGAATTTCGAATTAGTGATAATATTAAATCAATATATAATCAATCATTTCCCAATAATCATGTTTAAACTATTATAGATAATTCTATTAAAATCAAAATATCTTCAAAATATCAAAATTACTCATAATCATTTCATATACTATAATCGTCAAAATATATCTATAAATATGAAAGAGTTGTAGAAATTTCAAGTTTTGTTTAATTGAATAATTATACAAATATAATATAAAATAAGCATGATGAATTATTTTAATATATACTAAAATTTAACTAAATCAAAATTGGCGATTTTTTTATATTAGAAAATTCAGTTATATTATTATTATTATTGTTCCAAAATTTTTTAATATTTTATTAATTATGATTAAATTAATAGAATAATATTTTTTTCTATATTTTTTGAGCAACTATCAATATTCATAAATATGGAATAAAATATATTTCTCTCTAATTATTATTGTAACTAAATCCATCACTATATCTAAAATAATATTTATTTTGAACTAAAATTTGTAACATAGTGAAATAGGATGTACTTTTGATAATAATATCTAGAACACATATATACAACATAATATCAATTTATTCTTCTAATTTTGAGATTTCTTTCAGTTTTACCAAATCAGATTTATTATTTTTTTTTAATGAAATTTAAAATATCATTTCTAATATAAACTCTTTGATTTTAAATTCATAAGAAATACTGCCTCTTTACAAAATTAATCATTGATTCAAAAAGTATTAGAGGATTTATAATTTATATGATCATATTAAAAATTTGTATTATTACCTTATATTTGAAATAATGGGAAATTTTTTAATTTCTAATTTTTCAAACATATTATTAGTTTGAAATATATAAATATATACAAAGTTAATAGGAAATTATATATTTTTAATATATATATATATATAATATTTTGATTAAAAAATTAACTTTTTAAAATTAGATATTTAATTTAATTATGCTTAAATTAAATAATATTTATCAAAAAGTTTTTATTTTAATATTATTAAAATTTAACCATAAGCTTTTTAAAATTATTTAAAATTTTCAAGCAACTTTTAATAATAAAATATTATTTAAATTAACAATTTATTATTAGGTTAATTACTTTAAACTAAAAGAGAAATATTTAAAACTTATTAAAATTTAAAAAATTTACTTTAATTATTACTCTTTGAATTTTTAATAAAATAAAGAAATATATTAAAAAATACCTTTTTATTTTAGTTAAAAGATTATTTAAATATTTTTATATTAGTTTTATAAGTATTATATATATATTAATGTTTAAACTCAAATTAATAAATAAAAATATAAA
>JNEM01014582.1:0-15405 GCA_000697335.1 Conidiobolus incongruus B7586 | reverse complement strand
AATATAATATAATATCCAATTATCCAGAAAGTTTTTGCTAAATAAATTTGATATGATATATAAATAATAGCAAAATTTATAATATTAATTAAAAAAATTAATGTTTATTAAATATAATAGATAAAGCCATGAATTCTAATTTTTTATTAAAAATTAAATCAATATAGCTATAATTAAATAAAAATATATATATAAAGTTTTCAATTAAATCACTCTTATTACATTATTTTAATTAATAAAAACTTGATTTTAAAAAATATTCTTTATAATATATATTTTATTTTTATTATTAATAATTGAAAGAATATAATATATTTAAGACTTATATTTAATAATAAAGATATTTTTTTAAATAAATATTATATATATATATATATATATTGGCTCACAAAAGTGAGTCATAAAATTATGATTATATATATTATTATCAATAACTCTGTTAATTCTTAATCAAATTAATTTAAATTAAAATATATAATAAACTTATATTATTTATTTATAATTAAGTATATTTGATCCAGTTATATTAAATTTTATTTGATATATTAAAGTTTAAATTTTACCTAAGGTAAGTTATATATTTGTGTATTTTGGTTATAGAAAGAAAATTAAAACTTAGTATATCTATCTTTTGCTTTTTTAACTTCCTTAAGTCTATAGGGTATAAAGTCAACTAACTCCTTACATTAAAAAGGATTAATTTTGTTCTAAGCTTCTTGAATATATTCCTAAAGCTAATTTAAATTTTTTACTAATGGGAAAGTTTTAACCACTTTTTTTAACTAATCCAAAAGGTGTTCAATTAGATTAAAGTTAAAGGATTAAAGAGGCCATTTTATAATTGTTATTTTATTATTTTTAAACCATTTGGTAGTAGAAATAATAATATAGCAAAAGGCATTATTTTGTTGGAAAATAACATCTGATTTATTTAACCTATACTATTTAATAATTTTTTTAATTTATTGTTTAGAATATTTTAATATATTTTAATATTAATTCCCCTATCAACTTTACAAAAATACTTTATACCAGAAGATAACATATATCCCTAAATTATAATTAACCCATTATTATATTTTTAGGTTAAAATAACATAATGGTCACAAAGTAATTCTCTGTCTTTTTTAAAACATCTAGCTTTTCTATCAAATCCACTAAAGTATATTTTTGTTTTATTAGATTAAATAACCTTACTTTAATTAGTTTTAGTTCAACTTTAGTGGTGACATTCAAACTCCCACCTAACCCTACAATGGGACTTTTTTAGTTAAGGGTGTTTTTTCTTAAGGTGTGAGTAGTATCTATTATAACATAAAGCATATATAATAGTATCAGTACTAATTAATATTCTTGTATAGTTTTATAATTCTTTTTGTACTTCTATAGCAGTATTACACTTACCTATACTAACCAACCTATAAATATACCTTTTATCATATTTATCTATAATCCTAACACACTAAAGTTTAACTTTAGATATATCCTTACTATAATTTTTAACAACCTTAGCTATAATAGACTAGCTAGCACTAGTAATTCCAGCAATCTCATAAATTGATTTACCTTTATTATAGAGTTAATTAATATACAAGTGAATCTTTTTAGAGAGGGATTTAAGTATTTTAATACTAATATTATTTAAAATGATAGTTTACAATAATAATATTAGTATAAATATATATAATCTAATAAAAGAAAAAAGATTTAAGTAATTTTTGTTCTATATACCCCTTTAACTCCTAAACCTGCAAATTTATGACTTACCCTATTTAAAATATAAGATTTGATATATTAATCAATAATATATTAAATATAATTAAATATAGCCTATTATAATCAGGTAATATACCTTAATTATATACTTTAATTTAAATTAATTTAGTTAAGAATTGTTTAAGTTATAGGTAAATATATAAATGATTTTTATTATATAACTCATTTTTATAGGCTAGTATATATATATATAATATTAATTTTAAAATCACTATTTAAATTTCTTTTGTATTTCTTGATGATATATTTTATATAATAATCATTTTTGTTTTTATTCCAGAAATTCTCTAATTATAATATTTAAAAACCTTAATTATATAATAATAAAAAGTTATATTTTATTTATATTTATTTAATCTATATATAATATAATGAGCTTATCTTTTTAATTTTTCATTGAATTCAAACTATTTTAAAATTATCAAAGTATAGTTATATAAATATTTTGTTAATTTTTTACTAGAGTATATAAAAACCATTAAAAATATTATCTATTTGGATTTATATTTGATTATTTGATATTAAATTAAAATAAACTTAAGGGAAGTTTTTTTAGTTAAATTTTCTAGCTTTTAATTAATTAAATTATATTACAAAATATATTTTTAGAATATATTATCGTTATTTGTTATTTTAAATTTTTGTAACTATTAATTAGAAATTTTTTGAATAAAATAATATATTATTATGATACTTATTTTTAAGGTTATTATATCTTAATATTTTAATATATTTAGGCTTATAAATTCCTATTGAAATTTTTAAAACATATTATATATTATTGGATAATTAATTAAATCATACTTAAATATTAATAAATTATTTAATAATAATATTAAAATTATTATGTTTTATTAAAATTTCAGTGATTATAAGGTTGGAAATAAAATTATAATTTTTTTTTCAAATTGATATAAATTATAGTTTTTGATATAAAACTTAATAAATGAAAAATATTATCCAATTAATTCTCAAACTTATTATAAATCACCTTTTGCTATATCTTTAGCAAAAAACTAATATACAAAAAACACTTCTTTTTATTTAAAGCTGAAATTTATTGTTTTTCAACTTTGGTTAATTAATACATATAATTTACTTTCCTATAAGTTTATTTTTTAATTACCCAAAGTAATTATAATTATATTAATTATAATATAATTATTATAATAGATATTATATACCTTGCTATTTGAATTTATTAAGGATATCTTTTATAACCTTAATTTTATCAATTTTATAATTATTATCCAAAAAATAAATAAATTAATTTAATCTACAAATATTATTTAGAAATTATTTTATTTCAAAAGGATATAGAGGTTTTTGTTGCCTTTTTCATATTTAAAATTAAAATAAAAAACTTTTATAATATTTTAATTTATTACAAAAATTATTATATTATTATAAATAAATTTCTCTTTTGTTTTAATTTATAAAAAGATTTATTTTGATATAACCCAATATTTTGAGTATTATTAAAATAAAGAAATATATACAAAAATCTCTGTTTTATTAATTAAAATAATATAAAATAGAAGCCTAGATTCCAAATTATAATTTGATAAGTTTTTTATAGATATTATTATTTTAGATTTTTTTAATTTTATCTTAATATAAAGGGAATTTATTTTATAGTTTTTTTTATTATATTAGGTTCAATATTTGGTATATATAATATAATTATAATATTACCTATAAATGCTTTTGTAATTCTTTTATTGAAATAATATTATAGCTTTAAAAGTAATATTTTATTTTTGTTATAATTGGAAAAATAATAGTCAAAATTAATTTTCTAAATTTTAAGAAATTTGTGATAATTTTTTTTAAGATTGAAACTCATAAATCTAGTAATAAATTATAGCTTTAGATAGGGTTTTATCCCAATAAAAAGTTTATAAACTTTAAAGGATTTTAGGGTGTTTATGATGAAACTTTAATTATACTCAAATAATATACTTCTGATATTCACTCTTTTATTTAACTATGTGTAAATTTAATTCTAAATTTTCTAATCAAAAAAAAATAAAGTATATATATATATATATTATATATTCATTTATTACACTGACCTACAAAAATGAGTCATAAAATCAAAAATATATATATTTTAATTAATAACTAAAACAATTGTATATATTAGATTACTTGAAACTATAATATATAATTAAAGTATATTATTTAATAATAAATAAATATATTTAGATATATTTAGTAAACTATTAGCAAAAATATTAACCTTTAATATTTAACCAAGGTGAGTTATAAATTTCTAGGTTTTTGAGATAAGGGGGTATATTTAACAATATATAACCATATCTTTTTTTTCTCTTTGCTATTATTTTATATAATATTTTACAAATATACTAAATTCTTTTTATTAGTATTATTATATTTAAATCCCTCTCTAAAAAAATCCACTTGTGCATTAATCAACTTTATAAAGAAGGTAAATCAACTCATGATATTGTTAGAATTACTAGTGTTAGCTAGTCTATTATAGCTAAAGCTGTTAAGAATACCAATAAAGAAACATTTAAACCTAAACTTAAGTGTGTTAGGATTATAGATAAACATGATAAGAAGTATATTTGTAGGTTAGTTAATATAAGCAAGTGTGGTACTACTATAGAAATACAACAGGAATTGTAAGATTATATAAGAATATTAGTTAGCACTGATACTATTATACATGTTTTACATTAACATAGATACCACTCACACTTTAAGAAAAAACACCCCCAACTAAAGAAATCCCACTATAAAGCTAGGTGGGAGTTTAAATATCACCATTAATGTTAAACTAAAACTAATTAGAGTAAGGTTATTTAGTCTAATGAAACAAAAATATACTTTAGTAGATTTAATAAAAAAGCTAGATGCTTCAGAAAAGATACAAAACTACTTTGTAACTATCATGTTAATTTTACCTAAAAGTATAATAGTAGGTTAATTATTGTTTAAGGATGTATGTTGTCTTTAAGTGTAATGTATCTTTATAAAGTTAATAGGGGAATTAATGTTGAGATGTACTAAAGTATTCTAAATAATGAATTAAAAAAAACCATTGAATAATATAGGTTAAACAAATCTAATGTTATTTTCCAGCAAGATAATGCCTCTTGCTATATTATAGCTTCTACTACCAAATAGCTTAAAAATAACAAGATAACAGTTATGAAGTGGTTTTTTTAATCTCCTAACTTTAATCTAATTAAATACCTTTAGGATTAGTTAAAAAAAATTATTAAAGCTTTCCCCCCAACAAAAAATTTAGATTAACTTTAGGAATATGTTCAAGAAGTATAGAACAAGATTAACCCTTTTTAGTGTAAGAAGTTAGTTGATTCTATACCCCACAAACTTAAAGAAGTTAGAAAAGCTAAAGGTAAATACACTAGGTTTTAATTTTTTTTATTACCAAAAACCCACAAATTTATAACTCACCTTAGGTAAAATTTAAGAGTTTATATTTTAACCAATTAATAGCTAAATATCATCATTTAATGATATATATAACTAATAAATATAATAGATTTTAATTATTTAATTTAGGTTTATTTCATTAAATATTAATCAAGTTATTAGTAAAAATATAGGTGTTTTTGATTTTATGACTCACTTTTATAGGTCAGTATATATATATTTATTTATTTGTTTTATTTATTAAGATATTCAATATATTTAATATATTTGAAAAGTTAAATTAAATATTATATTTATTTTCCAACTCTATATCATCTATGAATTTAATTATTAAATTATTAAATAAATCATTTATTAATTTTAATTTCAATATTTAAATAAAATAGTTTTTTAAATATAATGGTTAAATATATCATTATGGTCTAATTTAATATTTTGTGACAAATTTTGATAAAAATACCTGAGATATAGCTGATTTAAAAAAAAGCTTTTAAAATAATCTGATTTATAATTATTAAATACAATAAATTATAGGTATAAGCAAAGAGTTTTTCCTAGTTAATATAATTTGGAATATTTTATTAATTTAGTAAAATTAATATTTAAATATTATAAATTATATTTATATAATATTATGTGATATATAAAGGATAAAATATAAATTATTGGATATATTTAGTAATTTGATATTAAGTTAATTTAAAATCATCATATTAAGGAATAAATATGAGATTATTTAAATATTATTATTAAGTTATATTATAAATTCTCCATAAACTAATTTTTTGAAAATTATAATTATACCTAAGCTTATTAAATAGAAATGGCGAGATAGTATCTAATATGTTTTCAAGCCCACTTGACTTAAATTTAAGCATTATTAAATATATACATTATTAAATATTTATTTATTAAAAAAAACAAAGATTGGTTGCATTCTTATATTTTTAAGGATATAAAGGAATAAAAACTTGAAATATTAATATAAAAATTAAAAAATGGCAAATTTTTTAATTTCTGATCTTTTAAATATATTAAATATTTTGAAAAAATATTTATATATAGAATATATATATAATATATAGGAAAATAAATATTTATAATTATACTAACCTGTAAAAATAAGTCATAAAATAAAAATCATTTAAATATTTACCTGTAACTTAAATAATTCTTAACTAAATTAATTTAAATTAAAGTATATAATTAAAATATTTTATCTGATTATAGCAGGTTATATTTAATTATATTTAATATATTATTTTTTAAAATATCAATCTTAAATTTTAAATAGGATAAGTTATAAATTTATAGGTTTATGAGTTAAAAGGGTATATAAAATAAAAATTATTTAATTTTTTTTATTAAATTATATATATACTAATATTATTATTTTGAATTATTATTTTAAATAATATTAGTATTAAAATACCTAAATCCCTTTTTAAAAAGATTTATTTATATATTAATTAACTTCATAGTAAAGATAAATCAACTTATGAGATTATTAGAATTACTAGTGTTATTTAGTTTATTATAGTTAAAATTATTAAAAATTATGATAAGGATATATTTAAACTTAAACTTAAATATATTAAGATTATAAATAAATATAATAAATAATAATTTTATAAGTTAATTAATATAAATAAATATAATATTATTATAAGAATATAAAAAGAATTATAAGATTATATAAGAATATTAATTAATGCTAATACTATTATATATATTTTATGTTATAATAAATACCACTTGCACCCTAAGAAAAAACATCTTTAATTAAAAAAGTCTTATTATAAATCAAATAGGAGTTTAAATATCATTACTAAAATTAAACCAAAATTAATTATAATAAAGCTATTTAGTTTAATAAAACAAAAATATATTTTAATAAATTTGATAAAAAAGCTAGATATTTTAAAAAAAATAAAAAAAATTATTTTATAACCATTATGTTATTTTAACTTAAAAATATAATGATAAGTTAATTAAAGTTTAAAAATATAAATAATCTTCTAGTGTAAAATATCTTTATAAAGTTAATAAAGGAATTAATTTTGAGATATATTAAAATATTCTAGGCAATAAATTAAAAAAACTATTGAATAATATAGGTTAAATAAATTAAATATTATTTTCTAAAAAGATAATACTCTTTATTATATTATTATTTCTATTACCAAATGATTTAAAAATAATAAAATAATAGTTATAAAGTGGCTTCCTTAATTTTTTAATTTTAATCTAGTTAAACATCTTTAAGATTAATTAAAAAAAATAAATAAAACTTTCCTATTAACAAATATTTAAATAAACTTTAAGAATATATTTAAGAAACTTAAAACAAAATTAATCCTTATTATTATAAAAAATTAATTAACTTAATACCTTATAAACTTAAGGAGGTTAAAAAAGCAAAAGATAGATATATTAAGTTTTAATTTCCTTTTTATAACCAAAATACACAAATTTTTATCTTATCTTAGATAAAATTTAAAGTTTAATATATCAACTAAAAGTTAATATAATTAAATTAAATATATTTAATTATGAATAAATAATATAGGTTTATTATATATTTTAATTTAAATTAATTTAATTATGAATTAATTAAGTTATTGATAAAAACATATATAATCATAATTCTATTACTTTTATAGGTTAGTATATTTATATATATTTAATTTTAATTATTTTTCTATTAAAATATTTTGATTATAAAATTTATATTTAAATTAAATCATGATTATCAAAAGGTTTTTATTTTTGTATTTTTAAAACTTAACTATAAATCCTTTAAAATCATCTAAAACTTGTAAATAATTTATAAAGATGGTGTTTTATTTAAAACTACCATATATTGTTAGATTTGTGGTTTTAAAGTTAAAAAGGATAATATTTAAAATCTATTAAAATTAAAAAAATTAATTTCTATTGTTATTTTTTTAATAGTTAAAAAATTAAGAAATTTATTAAGAAATACCTATTTATCTTAATTAAAAAGTAATTAAAATAATTTAATATTAATTATATAAGTATGTTTTATTTACTTAAGTTTAAACTTAAATTAATTAATAAAAATATAAAATATATATTTTATAATTTAACAAAAGCTTAAAAAAATTAAAATAATTATAGTTAAATTAAGCTTATTAAAGTATAACTAAAAACAAAAGTTTTTATAATAGATATTTATAGTTAATAAATCTTAAATTTTTTTATAACTTTTGATTTATAAATAAAACAAAATATTAAGTTAAATCAATCCTTATTATAAATTCTCATAAATAAATATTTTAAATATAATTAAATGATAATTATTATAATAGATTACATTAGTATATAATTTTTTTACTAAATACCTCAAAGAAAATTTATCAATAATAAATTATATATTATTTCTTTAATTAAAAATTTTTAAATGGTATATTTAATATAAATTAAAGATATTTATTATTCTATATGATAATTATAAAATATATAAAATTAAAGCTATCAAAATTTTTTATATAAAAAAACTAAAGAGAGTTATTATATTTAATATACTCATTTGATTATAACTTATATGATTATCATTATTTTAGAAAATTAAAAAATTAGCTTGTAGGAAAAGAAATTCCAATAAATAAATTAAATTAATTTATGAAATATCAAATTTCAGTCTTTAATAAAAAAAACTGTTCTTTAAATATTAGAAACTTATTAAGAATATAGAAAAGAGTTATTAATAATAAAAGAGGCTATTAATTTTATATTATTTATTTAATTTTAATTTTAAAATTATGCCATTTCTTAATTTCTACATTAATAATAAGAATCTAGACTTATTTCCAACTGAATATATAAACTTTAAGAAAGTTTCTAGCTTTATAAATTTGGAATTTGAAAATGTTTTAAGTAGCTTAGGTTCAAGGTTGGGTACTATTGAATCATGAGTGTGATAGTGACATCTAATACACAAACATAATTGCTCCAACAGATTAATTCAAACATATTATATTATGAGTAACTATCACAGACCTATTAGACGATCTAACTTGATCATGTTAATAATTTGTATGCCACTCCAAATGCTTAATATATATCATAGTGTTCATGTTGCCAATGAGTTAAGATAAAAAATTAGAATTTTTTAATTTCAATTGATGAAATGATATTTCTAATGATCTAGGCTACAATGAAATAAAGTTCAGAAATCTGCAATTAAGTGCCAGCACTTTAATATTTAAAAATTGGCAAATCAGGTTAAGGGCTTATTTACCGTTTGCTCCTCCTCTTTTTAGTTTTTCAACATAATATATCAAATAATGTTAAAAGATTAAGCCCTTATTAATTCCGAACACGATCCTTACAACAATTTCAATCCAATTTTTCAACTTTAGTTGACCAATCTTTAAACTTACGAAAAGCATCAGCATTTAAATAAACTTGATATATAAAGTGTATAAAATGAGCATAATTTTGAATAAGATATTCTAAATTTTCAGCTCCTAATTAAATAAATGATTATATTACATTTGAATTAATATTTTGTAACTAATGACTATTACCCAATGGTAAAGATAATAAAAACCTTTAATTTATATATGAACTAGTATCTTTCTATTAGTTCTTTAAGTAAATTCACATAAGTAAATCATTTAGAAATTGTAATAGTCTATTTTAAAATTCAATCAATATACTTTTAGAAAAATAAAAGATTAATAATAATTATTAATATATTATATGGATGATGAGTATATTAGAAATATCATTTTGATATTAGCAATAATTTATGATTAATAAAAACAAAATAGAAATAAATAATTAAATAATTCTATTGTGTGATATAACTAAAATCAAAATTCTTAAATATTATCATTTAATATAATATAGTTTTACAGAAATAATTAAAATATGTCTTATTTTAATATATCAGGTAATTAAGATCATATTTGAATTCTGAAGACTTGTTCATTGGTTATACAATAATAAATATATTAAATCCAAACCATATTTAGATCAGATATATTTTGTTTCAGTCAATTTTTCCATTATTTAATATATATATATATATATATATAATTTTCTCTCTTGGACAAATTTAAGTTTAATAGAGATTGATTTGAGTAAAATTAGCAAGAACTTTTATTATTATCTAAAGTGATAATCTATATGTTTGATTTGGTATCTGAACTTACAAGGTAGCATATAGATATATATATAAGATATTTAATATTCTTGAGATATTTAGAAGATATTTGATAAAATTTTAATAAATTTAAAAATATTAACGATTATTAATTAATAGAATAATTTTAATCTGTATTATAATTAAGTATTTTTTCAATTAAATTGAGTATTAGATGATTTTGAAAAATATTTAAAAACTATAATATAGCAATATAAACAAAACTCATTATATGAATTGAATCAGAAATAGTTATAATTAAATAGCTTAAAAAATATCATAGAAATTTTATTTTTTGATTTTTGATAACAGCATCTATTTCTTGGGCGTACTTAATATGACTTAATTTTATCATATTTTCCTATTATTTCAACTACTTGTTATTCCAATTATTAATCATTTAATCTGAACTATAATATTATGTTATAATATTATAAATTCAGTACTAAGGACTGTGATAAATTAAATAATAGCTATAATTTAGATTAAAAATGAATGTATAGTGTGTAACTTAATCCACCCTAAACTGTTGACCCATGTTTCGAACCATTCTTGCTTATTTAGCAATGTTTTATTAAACTTATTCCATATCAATCACTAAAATATTGATATATATTTTATCTAAGATATTCCATTTGGAAATTAATAATGTTTTTAACTTTGATCTTGATCTCACAATTAAATATTTTATATTGATTCAATTAAAAAAATAATTTTTTTCAATTTTGTAGAAATTCAAATGTAAAATTTTAATAAAGGCTATATTATAATCCAATAATATAATTTATAATTTATACTCAATTTTTTATTGTTTTCTGATAGAAATATACTTATTGAAATCTGAAAATTAACTCATCTCTTTGATAATCCTAATATTTGAACCCATTCCAGGTATACTTGTAGCTTTATAAATTGGAATATTTCTATCATTACAATGGAAATGGTGTCGATTCAACTTAGCTTGACTTTGGATATATAACATATTTAAATTAGGACACTTAGCAATGAGGGAATTAGCTATATCGGTTGATTCTATATAGCCAATCAACAAGTATAACTCTTCCCATTTCAAGGGCTCCTGATAGTCGTTAATAAGACGGTCAAATTGATAGTCATTATGTTCAAAATACATGAATGTAATATGTGGGAACAGTAGAGGAATATAATAGACATCCTTAGATAAATCAGGGCGGTGAGGAGCGCAGCAACTTAATGTCAGCTTCACCACATTAGGAAATAGACATCTGATTAAGGGATGGTTATCAAAGAGTTGAGTACTGAACCCTCTAAATTGCATTCTTCTAAGTTGTAAGAGGGGAGGTAGACTCATTGGATTAGGATGACGGGGTAATACTAAGTGTGATTGAAGACTCATACTAGATAAATTGGGGCAGTGTTGGATAAGATATGTCATCAAATACTCATCAATTGAGAAGAGATTTACACTAGTCAAATTAATCCACTTATTAGTTTGAGGTGGAATTGGTGAATCAAACAGAGGTAAATTAATATGAGGCCCATAGAACCAAACATGCCATGTCAAGGTTTTTAACATGTAAAAATTGGGATTGGAAAATACTTCAATTAGTTGAGATGCAAAAATACGACCATTGGGATTTATATGATGGGACTGCCAAGTAATTGACAGACGTAAATGCTCTAAAGATCGTTGTGTCAGGATCGTATTAGGTGTTACTTTATTAAGTGGAAATAAAGGTTGATCTATATCGTTAATTATAATCCATTCGAAATCCTTTATATTTGGCATAATTTTCAAGAGTTTCAAGAAGATTTTATAATTCATCGATATCCCAAATATTCTCAATCTTCGGATAGGTAATGGAGGCAACCTCGACACAATTGGAGTGAATTCAAAAGATGTACAATCCAACTCTAGTACTTTGAGATAGGGAAGTTGGCCAATTCGCTCAATAATATCTCCCCATTCCTGATAATCACCACGATATAGATCAATTTTTGACAAAGTAATGGATTGAATTGAATGAAAATGTGTAAAAACTGGACACAACAAATTTATAGGAGCTTTTGGTCTACGCCAATCTACTGCTTCGATATTAGATGAATGTGCGACCAACTGGCGAATATAATCGTGATTAAAGAACCTAGAATCAATAGAACATATTAAATGGGCATAATGACGAACGAAGTAATCTAACTCTCGACATTGAAATTGTGAAAATTGACCAAATATAACTGGGTTGATGCATTTTAACCAATGTTTGTTAATTAATCTCCAAGGTAACTGCAGATGCACCTTGGCATAGCTACCAATTTTGGTGATCAATTCTTCAGGAAGGTTGGCCCAAGTGATAACTTCAGAATTACCCATTTCAATATGAATATTTAAGTAAATGAATGGTCAGATAATGAAAATAGTATTAAAATTACTAGAATAATTGAATGATTTCCACGAAAATTTTTTAATTCGAATAAGCATATATTATTAACTTTGCGAATGCAATTTTGAGTTTTTTAAAAGTCACAATATTTGACTCAAATTTATAACGAATATTCTAATTTTTAAATTATGGTTCAAAATGTATTACGATTCACCATTTACCCCCTAATTCCAACTGCAATTTAATGTTTTGTCTTGATTGATTAAAATACTATTCTAATAATATAAGGTCAATTTATCCAATCAATGTTATAATTTTATAAAATTATTGCCAAAATCATTATTATCATGAAAATAAAGTGAATTATTATGAACATTTTACAAATTAAGTTTTGATATATTTTTTTATTTTGCTAAAAATATTGAATAGTATTGTCCTTATTAGATTTCATTATAATCGAAATTTTGAATAATTTTTAATCATTTTAAATATATAATAATTTTGTAAATTATATAACACTTATATATACATATAATGGTTGCAATGGTGTTTAAAAACATAAACAATATTACTAAATAATATGGGATAAAATATAACTATTATTTATAATATTGTATTTTAAAAATACCTGTCTGTCTAGATTTGATAGTTAAGTTCACATTACCCCCTCCTCATAGTGTAATTGTTAGTCCATAATCAAGTGATACTCTTTAGCTCCTTTATTAGAATTTATTTCAAAACCTATGTCACTCACCGAATGAATTATTTAAACTTTAAAGTGTAAAGATTAACAAAGGAAGGTTTTTCTCTGAATATTCTGCTATGACATCTTAATAATAATTTTTAAGACATATAGTCCCAATATATTAAAAAATAGGATTAATAAATAATTAACTAAATTATATTACAAGTACTTTTCTAACCATAATTTTTGTTTCCCAAAACTTATAAAAACTCAATAATAATAAGAATAATATTATAATTTGCTTTAATTGCAATATTTCTAATAGTTATTTCATTAAGTATTTTTTCTAATATTATATATAATTGAAAATATTACATCCAAAATTAATAATGATAATTAAGATATGATTAATAAATTAGTTAAGCTTTTAAATTATAATTATTTAGTATGTATAGCTTATTTTAATAAATATTCACTTTATAATAGATAAAGTATTTTTATGTTTTGTTCTAAAAAAACTTATGGATTTAATGGAATTTACCCTTTAATACATTAACTTACAAAAGTAAGTCATAAAATCAAAAACACTTATATTTTTACTAATAACTTATTAAATATTTAATGAAATAAACTTAAATTAAATAATTAAAATCTATTATATTTATTAATAATATATATCATTAAATGATGATATTTAATTATTAATTGGTTAAAATATAAAATTTTAAATTTTATTTAAGGTGAGTTATAAATTTATAGGTTTTTAGTGATAAAAAAAATTAGTATATTTATCTTTAACTTTTTTAACTTCTTTAAGTTTGTAAAATATAGAGTTAACTAACTTTTTATATTAAGAAGGGTTAATCTTGTTTTATGCTTTTTAAATATATTTTTAAAGCTAATTTAAATTTTTTATTAAAAGGAAAGCTTTAATAACTTTTTTTAACTAATCTTAAAAGTGTTCAATTAAATTAAAATTAAAAAATTAAAAAAACTACTTTATAACTATTATTTTGTTATTTTTAAACTATTTAATAATAGAAGTTATAATATAACAAGAAATATTATCTTATTAGATAATAATATTAAATTTATTTAACCTATATTATTTAATGGTTTTTTTAATTTATTATTTAAAATACTTTAGTACATTTTAATATTAATTCCCTTATTAACTTTATAAAAATACTTTACACCTAAAAACAACATATATCCTTAAATAATAATTAACCTATTATTATATTTTTAGGTAAAATTAACATGATAATTATAAAATAGTTTAATATTTTTTTTAAATTATTTAACTCTTTAATTAAATTTACTAAAGTTTATTTTTGTTTTATTAAACTAAATAACCTTATTTTAATTAGTTTTAATTTAATATTAATAATGATATTTAAACTCTTACTTAAATTTATAATAGGATATTTTTAATTGGGGGTGTTTTTTTGAAATATAAATAGTATCTATATTAATATTAACTAATATTTTTATATAATCTTATAATTTTAGTTGTATTTATATAGTAGTATTATATTTGCTTGTATTAATTAACTTATAAATATATATTTTATTATATTTATTTAAAATTTTAATATACTTAAGTTTAAGTTTAAATGTTTTTTATTGCTATTCTTAATAACTTTAACTAGAGTAAACTAACTAACATTAGTAATTCTAATAATATTATAAGTTGATTTACTTTTTTTATAAAGTTGATTAATATATAAGTAGAATTTTTTAAAAAGGGATTTAGGTATAATGATACTAATAAAAAAAATTTAGTATATTTATAAAAAATTATATAAAATAATAACAAAGAGAAAAAAAAATATAGTTATATATTATTAAAAATATCCTTTTAACTTAAAAACCAATAAATTTATAACTTATCTTAATTAAATATTAAGGGTTAATATTTTTGCTAATAGTTTATTAAATATATCTAAATATATTTATTTATTAACAGATAACATATTTTA
>JNEM01014577.1:0-12892 GCA_000697335.1 Conidiobolus incongruus B7586 | reverse complement strand
ATATATATATATTATATTAGTATAGATATTATTTATATTTTAAGAAGAAACACCCATAATTAAAAAAATCCTATTATAAAATTAAATAAGAATTTAAATATCATTATTAATATTAAACTAAAACTAATTAAAGTAAAGTTATTTAGTTTAATAAAACAAAAATACATTTTAGTAGATTTAATAAAAATATTAAATGCTTTAAAAAAGATTCTAAGTTATTTTATAATTATTATGTTAATTTTACCAAAAAATATAATAATAGGTTAATTATTATTTAAGGATATATATTATCTTTAGATATAAAGTATCTTTGTAAAGTTAATAAACAAATTAATATTCAGATATATTAAAATATTTTAAATAATAAATTAAAAAAAACCATTGAATAATATAAGTTAAATAAATCTAATATTATTTTTTAATAAGATAATATCTTTTGTTATATTATAGCTTTTACTACCAAATAGCTTAAAAATAATAACATAATATTTATAAAGTGGTTTTTTTAATCTCTTAACTTTAACCTAATTAAATATCTTTAAGATTAGTTAAAAAAAGCTATTAAAGGTTTCCCTCTAATAAAAGATTTAAATTAGCTTTAAAAATATATTTAAAAAGTATAAAACAAGATTAATTTTTTTTAGTATAAAAAGTTAGTTGATTTTATACCCTACAAACTTAAAGAAGTTAGAAAAGCTAAAGGTAAATATATTAAGTTTTAATTTTTTTTATCACTAAAAACCTACAAATTTATAATTCACCTTAGGTAAAATTTAAAAGTTTATATTTTAACCATTTAATAGCTAGATATCATCACTTAATGATATATATTATTAATAAATATAATAGATTTTAATTATTTAATTTAAGTTTATTTTATTAAATATTAATTAAGTTATTAATAAAAATATAAGTGTTTTTGATTTTGTAACTTATTTTTATAGATTAATATAAATAATTTTATAATTCTTGTTATATTTTTATAGTAATATTATACTTAATTATATAAATTAATCTATGAATATATTATTAATCATGTTTATTTATAATTTTAATATATTTAAGTTTAAGTTTTAGTGTTTTTTTTAATATTATTCTTAATAACTTTAAATATAATTATTTAATTAATAATTATAATTCTAATAAACTTATAAGTTGATTTATTTTTATCATAAAGTTGATTGATATATATATAAATATTTCAAAAAGAGATTTATATATTATAGTATTAATTTTGAAAAAATAGTTAAATAATTTTATAGTATATATTATACAATAAAAAAATATTTATAAGTTTTGTTATTTATATCTTTTTAACTTATAAACCCACTAATTTTTAACTTATCTTAGTTAAATTTTAGGTTTTAATATATCAACCAATAATTAATGAAATATAATGAAATATAGTTAATTATAGTCAAAAAATATAGATAAATTATATATTTTAATTAAAATTCATGAAATTCAGAGTTATTTAAGATATAAGTAAATATATAAGTAATTTTAATTTTATAACTTATTTTTGAAAGTTAGTGTATATATATTTTCAAAATATTGATTCTTTTATATATTTTATATATATTTGATTTTTCAAAACTAGCAATATATCTGAAAAATCAAAAGTCATAAAATTTGGCATTTTTTTCTAAACTAATAATATAAAAGATTAATATATTAATTTTGTTCTCTCTTTATTGATCAATATGTTGCCCAAATAAATAATTAGAAATAATATTATTTAACCTTAATAGAAAAATAATAATAATAAATATTTATAAAGTAATTATTATATATTCAGAAATTATCTTAAATAATATTTTATTAATGATTAACATAATGAATAGAAATATAATTAGTTAAATGCTTTGTACATGATATTTTAATTTTATTCAAATTCTGAATATAGCGTTTTAAAAAATATTAAAATATTCATAAATATTTAATAGTTCTGTTAATTTTTGGATAGTATAATTAAATTTTTAACTTTGAGTTTTTTGAATTCAAATTAAAGAATATATTATATTGAACTCCAAAAAAATAAATATATTTGTGTTAATTTTCTAATAGAGTTAAATAAAATATACGTGAAAATATGATTAAAATATGTGTATTAAGTGGTTATATCAAACAGTTAGTATAGATCAATATCGATATAATATAATTAAATATGTGATATTATATTAATTAGTTGTAGAGGATAAATTTAAGATAAAGCCACAAAAAGCATAAATAAAGCTATTATTATAAATGATTTGGTCATTCTAATCAAGGTAGAGATTTATAATATATTTAAAAGGTTTTGATTACAGAATATTTTCCCAAAGAATGCTTTTTAATATTAATCGAATTTTCAATCGTTTAGTTTTATTATACTGAAATAAATCACTATACATCTTTGAGGTCAATAATAAGCCATTATTTATCATATGAAATTACTCTTGATACTACAATATAGATACAATGAGTATTAAGAACGCAACTAAATATATAAATGATATGAAGAATTGTTTAATTTTTGCAGAATTTGTTAAATTCGAGGACAAAAAATTTATTGAATTCTGAATTAAATGAGAAAAATGAATTTATTGACATAAATAAACATTTATCTGAATATTAATTGATATGATAGGTAATTTCATATCAAGAATTATCATTAATACATCCTGTTATAGTATATATCACTCTGTAATTTAGAATAATAAAATTGTTTAAATTAAACAATGGCTATCTATTCTAGAATCTAAATTGAAAGATTAAATTATTACGAACTATTTGAACTATTAGTTCAAATGACTTTTGAATTTGATTTTAAATTAAAAATAGAATATTTCATATATTTTCTGAGAAGTAATAATAACTATTTGAGCTTTTATTAAATACAGTTATTTTATATTTTCAAAGTTAAAGTGATGGGACTTGCTGATTTCATTTGGAAAATAATTAGTCAATATTCTATCAAAGCCATAAATTCGAGATAGGAGAAATTTTTTGAAATTTGATATTTTGAATATATTGGAATAATATATTTAACATTGATTTAAAATTTGTTGAGCATACGGAAAATTTTAATGGATTTAAAATACAATAATCAAAGTTGGTTCTATTACAAAAGTGTTTTACGTTTATTGTTAAGATGCCATTTGAAACACAGATGAGTGAAGCTAGTTTGTGATTCAATTTTTCAAGGTATATTATTAAAATCAATCGGAGTGATATACTTTTCAATTGACTAAAATGATGTTTAATAACTCTGAAACCGAATAGTAGAATTTTCTTGGTAAAATCTAATATTATACTTTTTAACCTTTTTGCTATATATTGAATATCAATTATTAAAATGTGTATATTAATGTTTATTTTAATATAAGGTTCTAAGGCTTTAAATACTTATCACGAGCTAATAGAATATCGTAGACTCCAAAATAAGTCTTAAATCCTTTATGTTGATACTGGTATATTTTTATAAGTTGGTCAAAACAAGAATAATAGCTTATAAACTAACCCATATATCCAGATTAATTTATTTAAATTATTTAAATTGTCTTAGGTTTTAATCATTATAGGAATTGAGGGTATTCATTCTAATTTAAGAAATTCACAGTAAAAATAGAATATTAAGTTTGGAATATGATTGGTCGAATTAGTCTGAAATCGGATAGTTTGATACGAGGTTGGAAAAATGAAAATGAAAATTTCTTTTATTTATTTTGTTTGTTAAAAAATTGTGAAAATTAATATTTTTTAGTTCTTAAATTGATCATTTTATTTATTATTGTGGTACTGTAAAGTGACAATTGATGCTTATTTTCAGTATTTTTTTAATTTTTATAACTTGTTATGGTTACTTTCTGGTGAATTTCTCATTATAATATTACACTTCTAACAGTTAAAAATGGCTTTTGGAGGTAATTTAATAAGGTTGGGGTTTTATAACTGAGGGAAGTTGGAGAAATTATGTTTAACCCTTGATTAATACTTTGAAAATTTGAATATTAAGAATGATTGGTAAGAATATGGAAATTTATGATATCAACCAATAAAGTTGAACTATTCAAATCGAAAGAAGCAAGTTGTTTGATAAGATATATTAGTGTATTTGATTAATATCACCCTTTGATATTTGATTACAAAAGTAGCATTATTGCAATAATTTAGATGGAATCAAAATTAAACGTGTAATTTTTGAGATATAAATGTAAACAATTCTCCAATAATTTCCCTTCATATTAAATATATCTTAATTAAGATATGAGATATAATATATTATACCACAGATCATTTAATATTCAACTATTGATATTTAAAAGATAACTATATCTTGGATATTTTACATTATTTTTATTTAATTAATCATTGCTGGATATAAAATTTATATAATTCAAAATAGATTCAGCTAAGAATATATTCTATCAATTGATAAATTTATTATTTATTCAAAATGAGAGTACATAATAAAATGTTTGTATTCCTTCTATCTATAATATATTGGTCTCCATGCGTATTAGGAACGCCAGTTTTCCACACCGGTAAGTTTAAAAATTTTCAAGAATGATCATAATTCTAATTTATTTGATAGTAAATGACTTCGATCTCAATGGTAACAAATGTCCACTACCAACCAAAAGAGGGGTACAGTGTCCCATTCTGTGTGTTTCCGATGTGGGTCAATGTCCCGATAAAGTTTCTTCAAAGTGTCCCCAGGGACAAAACTTCTGTCATGATGGCAAGTGTCGCGAGACTTGCGGGAGCGATGTCGTAAACCCTTGTGGGTGCGGTGCGGAAAATTTAGGTTGGACGCTATTTCCATGCTCCACCAATAACACCATCTTGGTCGATCTTCCGAACTTTTATTTCACTGAGGAGAAGAAACTGATCCAGGAGCAGTGTACCAAATTCTTCGGTCTTGAGTCGAGTCCTAAGCTCTTTGATGGTACAAATCCCGGATCTAGTATGTGGGCAATTTGTCCTCTTCCCCCTCCACCCGTTTTTACCTATCGTGAACCAATGTGGATAGCTGTATTCACCATTGTCGCACTTCAAGCCTTATATTTGATGGTCTGGCACGCGTTTAAAACTTTTGCCGAAAGAAATGCAACTTATATGATTGCCTCCGAATTACCCCCTTCATTGGAGGCAATTTCTCTAAATGAAGCAAATAGCGCGATTGCTTCTAAAGAAAAATCTTCAGCGGATCCACAATCTGTTCAGGTTGAAGATGGTGATTCTTTAGAAGATCCCTCTATCATGTTCAAGATTCAAGGGTATGTACCAAATATGTTGGGAACTATTGGGCTTGGAAGTATCATCCTTATGAGCCTTGGATGGGGTGTTTACCTTGCAATTATTACAGCGGATTATTACGGTGCAGTTACTGGAAAACCATATGGAATTGCACACGAAAGTTATGATCTTTCCTCAACCATGTTTATCTGTGTTTGGGTATCAGCAACAACATGGTTTGTCACCTTGAGCGTATTCAAATCTTACTTGATGAACTATTTCCGTATTCAAGTCAATCCTCTACAGGCTAAATATATCCAAGTTAAGCAGCCTAAGACGACAATTATTATGATGGATGATTCTAGCTCAGTATTGCAGTTGGTCCGCAAAATCGAAGCCTTTTTGTGTCATGTTCTTGGATGGGATGTCCTTATAACAACCGTACCATTAGAAAAGACTGGAACCAACCGTTTGTACTTTAATTACCATTGTACTAGATTTGTTTATCATGAAAAAGTCAAGTACTTTGCGCCACATCAATTCCAATTGGGTACTACTTGCGACGATTTCATGAAGCAGTCTTCAGGACTTTCAACTCAGGAAGCTAACAGACGTCTTGAGCTCAAGGGCCCTAATTTCATCTCGGTCAAGGTCAACTCTTTTATCGTTAGTTTTTTACTCGAATTCACTGGTTTCTTCTACATGTATCAAATTATGATCATGTGGTTATTCTACTATTTGGATTACTATCATATTGGTTTAGTAGACACAGCCGTCATTTTAATTTCGGCACTTATTAAAGTGTATATCAGAAGAAAATCTGAGCTCAGAGTCAAGGTAATGGCAGAGCATCAATCTCAAGTGAGAGTCCTTCGCGATGACAAATGGGTTACTTTATCGTCATCTCAAATCATTCCAGGTGATGTTATCGCTGTCGAAAGGGACCAAGTGCTCTCCTGTGATGCTGTTGTTCTTTCCGGCAAGGTTGTGGTTGACGAAAGTTCTCTTACTGGTGAGCCTTTACCAATTCGTAAATTTCCTATCAATGACGACCATCCTACATATGATCGCCATGGAGTATCTAAGATCCACACTTTGTTCGCCGGTACAACCGTAGCTCAGGTTACTCCTGAAAACAAAAGTGATTATGTCAAAGCACTTGTTTACGAAACTGCGACGTCTACAGACAAAGGTCAACTCGTCCACAAAATTCTCTTTCCAGTAGGAATCTCGTTCATTTTCGATGAACAACTCAAGATCGTTGTTATAATCTTAGCTTTTTGGGGTCTCTTCCTCTTTGGTATGGCATTATGGCTTCTCAAGAAGTCACCAACCGCATCTTGGTTCTATGGAATGTTCTGTCTCGCTCAAATCTTATCTCCTCTTCTTCCTGCAGCGCTCGTCGTAGGCCAATCCGTCGCAGCGGACCGCTTGAGAAAGAAGAAGGTGTACTGTGTCGATCTTCCTCGTATTGTAATTGCTGGTAAAGTCCAGATGTTCTGCTTTGACAAGACTGGTACTTTGACAAAAGAAGGATTAGAGTTTTATGGAGGACGTACCATCAATTTCCAGCTTAATGATCATTCTCATGTTCAATTAGATGCTCTCAAACCCACATTCGATGAATTCCCAGAGGCTTTCCAACTCGGTCTTGCTACTTGTCATTCTGTCACTTCTGTCAATGGTACTTTGATTGGTAATCCAGTAGATATTGAAATGTTCAAATCTACCAAGTGGGAATTGGCAGCTCCAGAATCCCCTTCCTATGTTGATACAGTCCAAAATAACAAGAATCAATCTGCTCATATTATCAAACGTTTTGAATTCGTGCATGCTCGTGCTTCTATGTCTGTTGCAGTCCTCGACCCTGTAACCAAGCATGTACATATCTTCGTGAAGGGATCTTTCGAAAAATTGAAGGACATTTCAAACCCTGCTACGCTTCCTATTAACTACGATCAATCTGCTCTTGAACTAGCTCGCGAAGGTTGCTACGTGCTTGCCTTAGCACATCGTGATCTTGGAATTGTCGATATTAATGACATCAAGCAGAAGACTCGCGAAGAGCTAGAAGCTGACGTGGATTTGATCGGATTAATAGTTTTCAAGAACCAGCTCAAAGAGGATACGACCGCAGCCATTGACGAATTGAAGGCCGGAAGTACTCGTACGGTCATGATTACTGGTGATACTGCGCTCACTGGAGTATGCATCGCACGTGCTTGCCATATGAGCAAACTAAATTCCACAGTCTATTTGGGTGATATTTCTACGGATGTTAAAGGTGGAGTATCTTGGATTAATGTTGATCAACCTGATACTGACCCTCTAACAACTCATGATGTTCAGGAACTCGTGAAAAATAATAACGTTGAGCTTGCAGTCACTGGTAAAGCGTTCAATCGTCTATGTCAACAAGAATTGATTCGCTCACTGCTTCTTAATATTCGTGTGTTTGCTCGTATGACACCCCAAGATAAGGTGAACTGCGTCCAATACCATATGGAACGCGGTATCACTGCTATGTGTGGTGACGGTGGTAATGATTGTGGTGCTCTTAGAGCTGCCCACGTTGGTTTGGCACTTAGCGAAGCTGAAGCATCCATCGTATCGCCATTTAGCTCCAACAACAGATCTGTTAAATCTTGCGTTGAGCTCATTCGTCAGGGTAGAGCTGGTTTAGCCACTTCATTTGCTGGTTACAAATATCTGATCATGTACGGAGAAACTATGGCATCTCTTAAATTGACAACATTCTACTTCTCCACCTCCCTCTCTCTCGGTGTCTGGATTTTGGTCGATGCATTTATCACTGTCGGATTGTCTTATGCCATCACTCAAAGTCATCCCGCTCCAACTCTCTCCAAATATCGTCCTACAGCGCGTATTTTGGGAACTGAAACACTCGCTTCTGTCATCGGTTTGATTGTTATTAACTTCCTGTTCTTATGCTGTGGTTTTTACTGGCTATTCCAGCAACCATTCTTTGTCTGTCACGAATTCGACTCGTCAGCTGTTGATCTCTCAAAATGGGTACTTCTTGGAGACAACTTCGAAGGTGAAGTACTTGGATTCATCACACTTTACCAATTTGTCAATTCTGCATTTATCTACAACTTTGGCCATACTCATCGTCAAGTATGGTACCGCAACTGGATGTTGATCCTACTCTGGCTCGTTTTCCTCGTTATGGTCAGCTACATCCTACTGGCTGACCCCAATGCACTCGGCTGCCTCTTCCGTATGAACTGTGGTGACAAGGACTATCTCGCACGCGAAGGCTACTCCATTCCCAACATTGAGATTGCCACCTACAATATCCCATGGCAAAACAATGTCCTTCCCAGATACTTCCGAATTGAGCTCTTCTTCTACTGCTTGGGCAATATGCTCTGCGGTATCCTCTGGGAATTGCTTGTAGTAATTGGCCCTGGTAGAACTTTATTGCGTAAATGGTTTTGTAAACCGGATCCTAAAAAAGTTTATGATCTCTAATTTTTAGTTCAATTTTGTATATTTAAAAATAAATTTTTGTTATTTTAACTAAAATAAAATTTTTAATAAGAAACTTATATTAACTAGAGGATATTATTCAAATAGCAAATCATAATATAACATGATAATGGTGGTTAAATGAAGTACAAGACTAATAAATTTTCAGGTTTATTGTAAAATTACAATTTTAAACATTTATCATATAATTTACAAACAGTTAATTATTATTTTTAAAAATTTTTACTCTGTGATATTATTTGTTTATAAAGTTATCTAAATACTGCAATATATGATATCATTTTGAATTAGTGAAATACAATATAAATATTTTAAACATAAATATATCTATTTTATATTTCAAAAATTATTCTAATATAATGATATATTAGGTTGTATTATTTATTGAATAAATTTTCAAATTATTTTTATTAAATTTCCATATTAAAATATTTTTATTTAATTCTAAGAAAAATTTCAAAATATTAATAAAAAATTCCCATAATATATTTGTGATTAATGTAATTTAAATGTATTATCCATCATCAAATATTATTACTTTGAAATATTTTAATCACAAATATATATATATATATATATTAGAAGTTTTTGAAGTTATAAAATTATTTTACTAAATGTTTAAAGACAATATATTGAAAAATATATATAATTATAAGTTAAGAAGGCTTTTAATCATACCTTAAAATTTGTTTATTATAATTATTATTTCTATACTTAAAACTAATAAATCAACCATTATTAAAACTATAACACAAAAATTATCAAATTATTTGATAATTATTACTATAGAAATTAAATAATGGAATAATTTTGAAATTATATTTAAATTAATAAATTAATAAATAATATAAAATTAATAGACTCTTTTATTATTAATAGCTTTTTTCTATATTTTTAATAAGTTTTTAATATTTAAAAAATAGTTCTTTTTATTAAAAACTAAAATTTAATATTTCACAAACCAATTTAATTTATTTACAGGAACTTTTTTTCTTTTAAGTTAATTTTTAAATTATCTAAAACAATTATAATCATATGGGTTAAAATCAAGTAAATATACTATATATGGTAATTCTCTTTAGTTTTATATATTTTACAATTATTATATAAAATAATAAAAGTTTTTAATTTATATTTAAATTATCATTTATAAATTATTTTATTTAGAGAAATAATATATAATTTACTATTAATTAATTTTCCTTAAGATATTAAATAAAAAAACCATAAATTGTTATAATCTATTATAATAATTAATATTCACTTATATTTAAAATATTTATTTATTAGAATTTATAAAGAAAATTAATTTAACTTAATATCTTGTTTTATTTTTGAATAAAAGATTATATAAAAGAATTTAAAATTTATTAATTATAAGTATTTATTATAAAAACCTTTGTTTTTAATTATATTTTAATTAGTTTAATTTAACTATAGCTATTTTAATTTTTTTAAGCTTATTTTAAATTATAAGGTATTTATTTTATATTTTTATTAATTTAATTATATTTAAATTTAAGTATATATAATATACTTATATAATTAATATTAAATCATTTTAATAATTCTTTAATAGAAATAAAAGAGTATTTTTTAATATATTTTTTTATTCTATTAATAAATAAAAGAATAATAATAGAAATTAATTTTTTAAATTTTAGTAAATTTTAAATAATATCCCTTTTAGTTTTAAAATTACAAATCTAGTGATATAGGTAGTTTTAAATAAAACACCATCTTTAGAAACTATTTATAAGCTTTAAATAATTTTAATGAGTTTATGATTAAGTTTTAAAAATATAAAAATAAAAACCTTTTGATAATCATTATCTAGTTTAAGTATAATTAAATTTAAATATAAATTTTAACATCAAAATATTTTAATAGAAATAAATGAGTAAATTTATATATATATATATATATATATATAGTTTCAAAATATTTATTTTCCTATATATTTTATATGTAAATATTCTTTCAAAATATATAATATGTTTGAAAGATCAAACATTAAAAAATTTGCCATTTTTTAATTTCTATACTAATATATTTTTAAAGTTTTAAATAATAATTTATTTACAAAATAAATAAATATGGATAAAAATTAATTATTATATATTTTATAAAATTCAATATCTATAACTTTTAAAAATATAATATTTGAATAACCTATAAAAAATTATATTTGATTATTTTATACAAATAATTTTTAATATCATAAAAATATAATTTTTCAGTTTGATTAACAAATTAATTTTTATATATTACTTTATCTTAAAAATTAAAATCTTTTCCAGATAAATATTCAAACTTGAAGCTTATTTTTAATCAATTTGAGAATTATATCTATTCCTCTATAATATTACATTTATGTTTTCATAGGTTTCCTTAGTTGGACTATTACCATTTAAAAGGTATCAAGTTTTTGTTTAAAAAATGTATAATTTAGAAAAAAAAATTAGTTTATTCTTCGAATGTTCAAGTAGAACATATTCATAGTATATTTTTTGACATTTCAATTTTATATAATAGTTATTTTTAAATTAATGATAACTAACATTTTTAGCATATAAACTTTATCTATTATCATATTGGAAATATGTATTCGTATTATAATGCTATATATGTTAAATAAAAAAAATCAAATAATTTGGGTGAAATTAAATCATTCAAATTTTTATTTTTTTAATTACCTATTAGTTACCTTATTTGGTACTGATATTTTGAGCTTAATATCTAAATTATTGTATGAAGCAAATAATTATATACAATATATACCATTTAATTGGTATTTTTCAAATTAATAATGTATTGACTAAGAAAAATTAAATATATATAAATAGAATAGATTCTACGTCAATATTTAATCACTTAATAATAAAATTTATAGAATTTTTTAATAGTTAAATAATTGATTATTATTTAATAGTGAATTGATTAAAAATAATTCATTGTGATATTAAAAAATTATGTTTTTAATATACTTATTAAATTCTAGTAATTTTTATAAAATAATTATTCTTAATATAATAATAAATAAAATTATAATTTAGTTCCTTTTATATAAGGATAATATTTTTAATATAAAAAAGTTAACAAAATAATTTATAATAATATTATAATAATATATAGCTATAATTGAAGACATTGATATATTAATTTCTTTATTAATTAAAACTATTTTTATTTCTATTATATAAATACTAAAATCCTAAATTCCAATAGTTTTATTTAAATTATAGATTAAAAATAGTATTAATATAGTTAAATTGATATTATATATATTAACAAAGTAAGAGTATATATAGTTTGCAATCAAAATAACCAATATCTTGGTATATTATTATAAAATATAAGATAACAGTGTTATTTATTATAAATTGATAAGAATAATGATAATAGATTATTTTAAAATAAAGAAAATAATAAAGTTATAGAAATATTAAATTGTTAATAAAGATTCAAAAATTAAATATACTATATAGATTGGAAATGTTAACAATATAAATAATATGAAAAGTTTATATAATTAAATGAAAATCAGAATTAGTATATATAAAATTTTTTATTAAGCCGTTGTAGTATAGTGGTAGTACGAAGCGTTGTGGCCGCTCAGACCGCGGTTCGATTCCGCGCAACGGCATAATCTTTTACTCATCTTTCTTAAATCAACTATAATTTATTTTACCTTATATTCATTTATTCCCTTTTTTACGATAATTTTTTCTATCTTCAAACTTTTTTCAATATTCGATAATTATATTTATCTTAAATTTTTCATATTTATAAAATTTAATATTTTAATCATTAATTTATAGATATTATATCAATTTCCCCCTCCCTCCATTATTCTTTTATTATATCCCTTACTTTATATACTATTATATATAATAACTTATTTCTGTAAATTTGAATATTCTTAAGGTTATTTTGTCAACCTTATGTGAATATATTCAAAGCTAATAAAGTATTATAATTAGATTATAAATTAATAAATAATTTATAATATAAAAGGATAATGATTTTTTAGCTAACTTTTAATATATATTATTAATAACATTATTGATATAGAGTAATATTTATAAGTAAAATAAACTAACTGTATTTTAAAAAATTTGTTAGAACTTAAATTCAAGCTTTATATTTAAATAATATA
>JNEM01014574.1:0-33673 GCA_000697335.1 Conidiobolus incongruus B7586 | reverse complement strand
AGATAAGGGGATATATTTAACAATATATAACTATATCTTTTTTCTCTCTTTGTTATTATTTTATATAATATTTTATAGATATACTAAATTATTTTTATTAGTATTATTATACCTAAATCCCTCTCTAAAAAAATCTACTTGTGTATTAATTAACTTTGTAAAGAAGGTAAATTAACTTGTGATATTGCTAGAATTACTAGTGTTAGCTAGTTTACTATAGTTAAAGCTGTTAAGAATAGCAATAAAGAAATATTTAAACTTAAATTTAAGTGTGTTAAAATTATAAATGAATATAATAAGAAGTATATCTATAGGTTTATAAGTGTAGTAGTAGTTAAACTAATATAGTATAGAGGAAAACTTAATATAAAAATAGTATGGTATAGAATGTAGTAATATAATGTAGCTATAATGTGCAAGTGTAAACAAAGTTTAATTAAGCTTTGAATTATGATGAGTTACTAATATATTAAAATTTATATTAAGTAGTGTTAATATCCTATAATATCAATAAAATATAGTTTTAATCTTAAAAATAGTATAAAAGTAAAAAATAGTAAGAATTAAGAGGAAAAAAGAGGAACTTAGTTTATTAAATAATTCAATGTTATTTATACAATTAATTTAACTATATAAGTATAAATTAATTATATAATTTATAGTTAATTAGATTATATAAAAGTATATATAAGAATTTAGTGAATTAGTTTTTTAATACTTCTTTAGTAAGTTTCTTAGAAGAGACACACTCCCTAATTTTTTACAAATAGGTATAATAGGTTAAAGTATTCTTAATATTTTTTAGAGGTTCTTATGTAACTTCTTTAATAAAATAACCTATCTATTTTACATAAAAATAAAGCTTATTCCTAATAGATTTAGACTTAATTATGTAATCAACATAGTATTCTTCTTCTCTATCTTAATTAATAATTGGATCTAGTTTTGGGGTTTTTAATCAATTAGGAAAAGTATTAAAATCTTCAAAGTATGGTTTAATTTTAGATATGTGAAAGGTAGGGTTGATCCTCAAAGTTAGAGGTAATTCCAAGGTAATATTTTCAAAATTTGAATCAATAGATTAAATTTTATAGGGATTATAATATAATAGTAAGTATTTGGGATTTAAACCAGATTTAAATAAGGTAAGTTTAAGGGTAAATTGTTCTAAGTATACAAACATACTAGTTTTATATTTAAAAGGGTTTCTAGATAACTTTAAGTATTATTGTTCTATAATCCTTTAATTTTCTTCTAAGTTAAATTTAACAAGGGAATTAATATATTTGATATTAGATTAAAATTCAACAATGTCTAAAGGTAAGTTGATTTGAAGTTTTAGAGTAATTATTAAGTTAGGATATTTGTTATAATTGATGAAATAAAGGTTAAAACCTGTTGATCTATTAATAAAGGTGTTGAATAAATATTAAAGTTAGTAGATATAGGCATTTTAATTTAACTAATTAGTGTTAATATAAGCTTTAATTATTTGCTTTAAGGTTTTAATAATTCTTTCAACAAGTTTATTAGTTTAGTAATAATTAATAGTAGACATAGCTAGGTTAATATTAAAAGAAAAGGATAGTAACTTCTAAAATTAAAAGTTGAATTGTATATCTTTATTAGATACAATAGTTTGTGGAATTCTATAGTAGGTAAAGATATTAAAGAATAATAATTGTGTAACATTTTTAGCTATAGAAGTTTTGAAACAAAGAATAAAATAAATATATTTAGAAAATAAATCAATTATAATTAGTAAGTTATTATAATTATTTGTTGATTTAAAAATTTCTATGAAATCAAGTTAGATTTATTGTTAAGTTTTATTAGGGACTTATAAAAGAATAAGTTTACTATATTTTAGTTGAGTATTATATTTAATTCTTTAACATATATCACAAGTATTAGTGTATTTCTGAATTAATTTAACTAGGGAAAGTTAGTAATACCTTATTTTAATTCTCTCAGCAGTTTTTAACTAGTTTTAATATCCTCTAACAAGTAAGTTATAGCATTCATTAAATATTGTTTGTTGGATCTTGGGAATATTAGGAATATATAAACAATTATTATAATATAGTAAGTTATTGATAATTTTAAATCTTTTAACATATTTTAGTTAGTTTTCTAATAGTTTAAAAAGTTCTTTTTTAACTAAAATAAAGAAATCATTATTTAACAGTGTTTTTTAAAATAGTTTAATAAATTTTTTATTTCCTTTATTAATAATCATTAAGTTAATATTTGCTGGGTTTTTACAATTAGAATAAAAAAGTAAGTATATAAGATTTCTTGATAAAGTATCTATAACATAGTTTTATTAACCTAAAAGATATTAAATAAAGAAAAGGTAAGCTTGGATAATTTTAATCTATTTAACTTATCTTCTTAATAAATACTTCTAAGTATTTAAGTAGATAAGTGATTTATGATTTGTAAGTGTTAAGAAAAAATTGTAAAATAGGAAATGTAAGTGATTTTTGATTATTTCTACTAAAGCAAAAAGTTTTTATTTATAAACTAGGTATTTCAATTCAGCTGGTTTTATTTTTTTTAACCAGAATGTTATTGGTTTTAAAGTAACATTTGTAAAGTTAAACTTAACTTGTTCTCTTTTATTTATTATTTTATCTTATTGTTATAGGGTAAAATATAAATTAAATTTAAACTAGGCTAACTATCTACTAATTATAAAAAAACTAGAGTTAATAAAAATAATAGTAGGTAGTTTTAGATTAAAGATAGATAAAGTAAAAACATTGGTAATATAGAAAATTAAAGCATTTATACAAAAAGTATATAGTAGGGTTTATTCAAAAGGAGAGTTTTTCTTTAAGAGATTAGTAAGAAAAGTAATAAGTTCAGTAAAAGAATCAATGAAATCTTTAAAGTAATTCAATAATCTAAGTACAAACATAAGTTAATTTTTGTTTATAAGTATAGTAAAAGCTTTAACACCATTAAGTTTAGTTAAATTAATATTAATTCCTTAAGAGGAAATAATATAACTATAGAAAAAGATAGAAAAGGCACTAAAGATACATTTTAATAATTTTAAAGGTAATTTATATTCTTGAATAATTTGTAAAACTTAATTAACATGTTAAATATATTCTTCTTTAGTTTTTAAATAGATTAGGATATTATTAAAGTAGGTGATAATAAAGTTATTAAAAACAAGGTTGAAAAGGGAATTGATAAATTAAATAAAAGTTGCAAAGGCATTACACAATCTAAAGTTTATAACAGTAATTTTATAGTAGCTTAAAAGAGTATTGAAAGTAGTTAAAGGGATAAAATTTTCTTCAACTTTAATGTTGTAATATCTATTCTTAACATCTAGTTTGATAAATATAGTTGATTTAAGTAGTTTATCCTTAATATCATGTAGGTTTAGTAATAAAGTTTTATCCTTGATAGTTTTAGAGTTTAAAACATAGTTATTAATTTATAATTTCTAACCACCATCAGCTTTTTATATAAAGAGAATTAAAAATTTTTATAGTGAAGAAAAAGGTTTAATATATTTATTTTCAAGTAGTTTTTGGATTTCTTCTTTTAAAGTTTAATATTGTTCAAGAGATAAATGGTAAGTAAACTTTAAGTATAGTTGTATATTAGGGATTAGTTTAATTTTGTGTTTAATATTATGTTTAGGTGGTAATTTATTCACAAGTTCAAAAACATTAGCAAATTAACTTACTATATTGTATAAGAAATGGTTATTAAATATAACTTCATTAAAATCAACAAATGAAGTGTTAATAGATAAATAATAAATAAATACATATCCCTATTGATTATTTAAGTTTTTGATTAGCTTTTTACATTGATTTTTACTTATAATGATAGAATTATTTGCTACAATTGTAGAGTTAGTGTTAGGTAAAGTATTTAATAGTTTTATAATAGGGTAATGTAGATTTTTTAAAATTAATTCTACTAATTTTTTTTAAAATGTGAAAGAAATAGATTTATAGCTTTCTAGGGTAATATCTATAGATATAAAACTGTGATATTTAAACTAATTTTAACCTAGTATAAAATTATAACTAATGTTACCAACTAGGAATTTAATATATTAAGAGTAGTTAAGAAGTAGTGATAGGTATCTAAATATAGTACCAGATACTTGTTCTATTAAGTTGTTAGTATATTTAATTATCAAGTTACTTTTTTAGGTAGGTAAAGATAGCTTTATAATAATAAAAGAGGAGATAATACAACTAAAACAACCAGAGTTAATTAGAACACTAACAAGTGTATCTATAAAAAAACTAGTTAATACAAACAATAAGGTCATAATTAAAGGTAAAGAATCACAAGGTAAATTAGTTACTAGAATATTTCTAGTTTTTAGTGGTTTAATCAGTTAGATTTCTTTAGTATACATAGTTTAATTTATAGAATCATTGGTTTGTTAAAACTTTTGTGGATTAGATTAGAATTTGCTAACTAATTGTAAAAGGGGTGATTTTAAGGTTATATTAATATTATTCAAGTTTGATTTATGGTTGGTAAGTTAAGATTGTTGAGAATTAAATAGATGTTGCTTTTTTAAAGGGTATTTGTTAGCTTTATAGTTAACTTAAGTCTTTTAGCAGTAATAACAACCTTTGTTTATTCTTAAGTAAGCTTTAGCTTTTTCATTAAAGGTTTTCTCATAAAGCTTTAAAGCAAAAACATCTATCATTTGAAACTTAAGTAGGTTAAAGTAAGGTTTAAAAGATTAATTTTTAAGGTGGGAAGATTTAGTTATAAAGTAAAAGATATTATTAATTATAATTGTTATATTATAAATGTCAAAAAAAAACATATTATCAAAATATTCCCTACTAATTAACTAAAGCTTCACTTGAAAGTTAAAGCATTATAATAGTTTGTGGATTTATACTTCTTTAGTGATATTTAATATGTTTAAGCATATTTCATTAAATTTCTTAATTAATTATCTTATAAAAGTTTTTTATTTAAGCTAGGAAAGCTTTTCTCTTGTTAATTAAACTTAATCTTTTAGGTAATACCTCTCTTTAAAAGCTTTTTCTAATTGTTTAAAAGTTTATATTTTTGTAGTAAGCTATCCTCTTGAAGATTCTTTAGGATTAAACTTGTAATGAGTTAACTACCAAGTATAAATAGATTTTTCTAAAAAAAAGTGGCTAATTTAAGGATATTTTTTAGATTTTTATTAAAAATCAAATCAAGGTAATTCTTCATGTTTTTAAAGTAGTTTTCAAGTTTGTAAAAGTTTTTTAAGTTATCATAAATAGTTAATTTGTTTTTAAAGATACTAAAGAGATAGTTTAATATATTAATTATAGTGAAGTAGTTAGTTTGTTAGATTTAAGCTCTTTGAGACATATTTTTTTCAATTAAAAGTTGTTTAATATAAGTTTCTTAAAGGGTAGTAAGTTTTTAGAAACTAAACTCTTAGATTTATTTAGTAATTAAACTGTTATCATCATTAAAATAATATAAGGGTATCTCTTTTTTTAGTAGTATTATAGTATATAGTGTTAAATTTGAATAAAATAAATTATAGATAAAATTTAAAATAGTAATAATTAAGTTTGATACAGATAGTTATTAATATCTAATAGGTTTTTAACAGTTTTATTATTGCTACTATATAAATATAGTGGTAGTTAAACTAATATAGTATAGAGGAAAACTTAATATAAAAGTAGTGTGGTGTAGAATATAGTAATATAATGTAGCTGTAGTGTGTAAGTGTAAATAAAGTTTAATTAAGCTTTAAACTAGGATGAGTTATTGATATATTAAAATTTATATTAGGTAGTGTTAATATTTTATAATATTAATAGAATATAGTTTTAATTTTAGAAATAGTATAAAAGTAAAAAATAGTAAGAATTAAGAAAACAAAAGAAAAACTCAATTTATTAAATAATTCAATGTTATTTATATAATTAATTTAACTATATAAGTATAAATTAATTATATAATTTATAGTTAATTAGATTATATAAAAGTATATATAAGAATTTAAAGAATTAGTCTTTTAACAAGGTTAGTTAATATAGGTAAATATAATACTACTGTAGAAATACAACAGGAACTATAAAACTATATAAGAATATTAGTTAACACTGATACTATTATATGTGTTTTATATTAACATAGATACCACTCACACTTTAAAAAAAAACACCCCCAACTAAAAAAATCTTATTGTAAAGTTAGGTAAAAGTTTAAATATCACCACTAATGTTAAACTAAAACTAATTAGAGTAAGGTTATTTAGTCTAATAAAACAAAAATATACTTTAGTAGATTTGATAAAAAAGCTAAATACTTTAGAAAAGATACAAAACTACTTAATAACTATTATGTTAATTCTACCCAAAAGTATAATAGTGGGTTAATTATTATTTAAAGATATATGTTATCTTTAGGTATAAGGTATCTTTATAAAGTTAATAGGGGAATTAATGTTGAGATGTACTAAAGTATTCTAAACAATAAATTGAAAAAAACCATTGAATAATATAGGTTAAACAAATCTAATGTTATTTTCTAGTAAGATAATGCTTCTTGTTATACTATAACTTCTATTACCAAATAACTTAAAAATAACAAGATAATAATTATAAAATAGCTTTTTCAATCTTTTAACTTTAATCTAATTAAACACCTTTGGGATTAGTTAAAAAAAGCTATTAAAGTTTTCCCCCCAACAAAAAATTTAAATCAATTTTAGAAATATGTTTAAGAAGTATAGAACAAGATTAACTTTTTTTAATATAAGAAGTTAGTTGATTCTATACCCTACAAACTTAAAGAAGTTAGAAAAGCTAAAGGTAGATACACTAAGTTTTAATTTTTTTTTATTACTAAAAACCTACAAATTTATAACTCACCTTAGGTAAAATTTAAAGGTTTATATTTTAGCCAATTAATAGCTAAATATCATCATTTAATGATATATATAACTAATAAATATAATAAATTTTAATTATTTAATTTAAGTTTATTTTATTAAATATTAATCAAGTTATTAGTAAAAATATAGGTGTTTTTGATTTTATAACTTACTTTAGGTAAAATTTAAAGGTTTATATTTTAGCCAATTAATAGCTAAATATCATCATTTAATGATATATATAACTAATAAATATAATAAATTTTAATTATTTAATTTAAGTTTATTTTATTAAATATTAATCAAGTTATTAGTAAAAATATAGGTGTTTTTGATTTTATAACTTACTTTTGCAGGTTAGTGTATAATATATTTAAGAATTAATATTTTTAAAAAATATTTATAAGTTAAATTTAATTCTTTATTAATATATTTTAAATTTGAAATATAAGATTTAATTTTATAATTTTTAAATTAAATAATAATTATCAAGAGTTTTTTATTTTAATACTATTAAAACCTGTCTCTTATACACATCTAAAATAAAAAAAATAACTATAGCTAAACAGTATCTATTAAAATATTACAAAAAATATAGGTTTCTATAACCAATTATTATAATTAATCAATTTTAAATTCTTATATATAACTTTTTACTTAAAATTAAAACAGAATTTTGGGTTAATCAAAAATAAACACCTTTATAAAATCTAATAAATATATAAATCTTTAAAGAAAAATATTAATTATTATAGTAAATTATAATAGTATATAGTTTTTTAATCCTTAAAGCTAAACTAATTTATAATAAAATATATATTATTTTTTCAAATATAATAATTTCGAATTGATTTTTTATAATAAATTAGGAATATCTATTATATAGTATAATAACTATAAAATATACAAAATTAAACTTTTAAAAGATTTTTATATGAAAAAAATTAGAAAAAGCTACCATACCTAACATATTCACTATATTACAACATATGTGATCAAAATTGTTATAGATAATTAAAAAATATACTTATAAGAAAAAAATTCTTGAAAAAAGATTTTGGTTTATATAATATCAAATTTCAGTATTTAAAAAAATAATTGTTTTTTGATATTAGAAGCTTGTTAAAAATATAGTTAAGTGTTATTAATAATAAAAAAGAATATTAATTTTATATTCTGTAATAAATTTTATAAATCATATATTAATATTTTTATATAATTTCTGTATTAATATTGATATTAATTTAGAATTAAAGGAGTTAACATTGATATAGATTAATTAATATAATTAATAATTAATAATTAATAATTTATTATAGCAATTGATTATTAATTTCAATAGACAAATATAGTATATATTTAAGTATATTATCTACTCCCAGTTCATCTTATATATTGCTAATCAACATATTTTTCAATTATTATGAATTGTTCAAATTTAATTATTAATATGAATTAATGACTATTTTTTTTAATAATTTGTAAATGAATTCCTTGTTGATTATTTTCGAATTATAAAAAATTGAAAATTAAATGTTGTGAAAATATAATAAATTATTTAATAAGTGTAAGCTGTTTTTAAGAATCGGAACTTGATTTTGATATCAATATATATGGCACTCAGATCAATTAAATAACATATATAATGTATTCCAATACTAAAATTTTTGAGATTTACATGTGATTGATAGAATATAAACTCAAAGTTAAAATTATCACTAGCTTTGATTGAAATCCACTCAACTTTATTATTCAACCAAAATTGGTTAAAGGTAAGAAATTGATTAAAATTTTATGGATAAAAATTTCAAACTTGATGGATTTTATAGCACAAAGTTGACCATTTTAATAACTGTCCGATTTCTATTGAAAATACTTGTAATATGAATAAATTCAAAATATTTAATAAGAGCAATCTTGTACATATTTTACCTGATAAGAGAATGGAATATAATTAGATAATATTTTTCTGTTGATAGAGGTATTAGATTAATATATATTTTTTGTATTTTTAATGTATATTTTTTCAAGTAAATAGAATTTAATATACTCATTATTTGTCTATAGTAGTATTTCTGCAAAATATTCAAATATAAGTAATTAATCAAAATAAAATAATAAAATAATAGAATAGTATAAAGATATAATAAATTGTAATAAAACTTCATTATAAACATTTTATTTATAAAATACTCGGACAAATTGATTTGTAAAATATAACTAATATAAAATTAATTCTTAAAATTTTTAAATATAATCCTTGTTCTATTCAAGATGGCGTTCCCTCACTGTATTTACTCCTTCAATTTTCCTTTATGACATCATCTTTTATATCGCTTTCAAGTTATTTATTTTGATTTTTAACTACTCCTGTAAACAATAGAACCTAAAATTAATAATTTGACAATTAATATAAAATGAGAATGATCGAATCAATTGATTAATATAATGTATACATCATGTTCTATATCTCAACCATTTTCATATAGTGTCAAAAATTTAACATTTATTTATGCATTTTATTTTTATGATAATACTGTTACATATTAGATTATTTGGTTTAATAATCTTGGGTACTTTGCATAATAATCACAATACTTTGTTTCATCAAATATAAACCAAAATCTAGTGAATTATCTATCATTATTGGAAATGAGTTTAATTTTAATATTTGAATATAAGTTACTTTGAATAAAATAAATAATTACTATATTATAGGTTCTAACCAGTATAATTCCAATAACAATATATTAAAAAGGAGCTAAATAACTTAATGAATAATGAAGAGATATATAATAAATTCTATTTATTAAAGAACCCCAATTGTTTTCCAATTAAAATAAGGCATAAATAATAAATTTTCCTTTGATCAAATTGAACTAAATTTTAACCCAAAATCCAATTACACTAACCCAACTCAATAATTAACAACTTTGTTTCCAAAATTACATGAATTAAAATTAACATCACTTAATTTAATATTATTCATTTTTCTTATCATTTATCATCTTTAATTAATCATTTGCTTTCCATACTCGTCATTATAGTACTTATCACTAGTTTAAGACTATAATGTCAATACATAAAAATAATAATACTTCCAACGGTATGGAAGTTTCACAACCTACTACCGAAGCATCAACACCTACAACAAATGATAACCTATCAGTAAGAGTTGGTAATTCAATTTATTCACTATACTTGGAAATTTCAATATTAATTATTTTTATTTAAATAATTTAGTGGTTAGAGTACGACCTTTTTTTAATGAAGATTTAAAGAAACCTGGTTCCAAAGCTAATGATACTTCAGTTATTGAAGTAAATTCTGAAGTTGGTACACTTTATATCCCTCCACTCAGTCTGAGATATTTTTATGACCATGTGCTCGGTGAAGAATCTTCACAACAAGATATGTTTAATATTGTCAAATCTTTAATACCAAAGTTACTTGAGGGTACATAATTTTAATTATTTTATTACTTTATTTTACTAACTTTTTATTTCTTTTAGGTTTTAATGTGACTATTTTAGCATATGTAAATATTCCTTATTCAATACTCTTTTTTTAAAAAAATATTAATTAACTAATTTATTTTAGGGTCAAACTTCCTCTGGCAAAACTTATACTATGGGTACCGGAGTATTAAAAAATGATGAATCTGACGGTATTATCCCAAGAGCTGTCGATGAAATATTTTCCCAAGTTCAAATTTTAAAAGAGCATAGTCAAGTCAGTTTGACAGTTTCTTACTTAGAAATTTATAATGAGGAATTTTTAGATCTTTTAATTCCTGATCATTATGGTCCTAATTATAAACCTGAAATTACAATTAGAGAAGATGGCAAAGGGAACATTGTTTGGAACGGTGTAACTGAACTTGACGTAGAATCCGTCGAAGATGTTATGAGACTCCTTTTAAGTGGTACAGCAAAACGCCAAATTGCCGAAACTGCTATGAATAGTGTATCATCTCGTTCTCATGCTATCTTTTCTGTGGGTTTGAAATCAGTCCACAAAACAGAGACTGGTAGTAAAGTTATTACTCAATCCAAATTCCATTTCGTCGATTTAGCAGGTTCTGAAAGGATGAAAAAGACTGGTGCTAGTGGTAACCGTGCCAAAGAAGGTATCAATATCAACGGTGGTCTTTTGGCCTTGGGCAATGTCATTTCGGCGTTAGGCAAAGTCCCCAAGATGCCTCATATCCCCTATCGTGATTCTAAATTGACTCGTTTGCTCCAGGATTCTATCGGAGGAAATAGTTTCACAATTTTTATCGCTTGTGTATCACCAGCTCCAGTTGATTTATCAGAAACTCAAAATACTTTACTCTATGCGAATCGCGCTAAAAAGATTAAAAATAAGGCCATCAAAAACCACACCGAAATTGATGATATCAACTCTCTTAAACAACAACTCCAAGAGCTTAAAGCTGAATTAGAATCTTACAAAAAATCTGGCATCTCTCCTAACAATTCCATTAGCTCTCCTGCTTCGTCTGCGCCTTCGGATCCAAGAGCTATGCAATTCTTGTTCGAGAGAGTTGACGTTTTAGAAACTGACTTGAGGCACATTAGAGGGAAATATTCTGAACTTCGCAAGCGTTATACCCATCTTATCCAAAATTACAACAGAAAAGCTGATGAAGTTAGCTTCATGCAATTTGATACAATGTCAAATGCTCCTACCGAAATGTCATTTATGAGCGATATTCAACTCACCTCGAACGCGGAAGCACTTAAGTACGAGCAGCTTATCCAAAATCTCGAAGATCAATTGAGACAACTCAAAGAAGAAAAATCCGACCTTGAAGAAAGACTACATTCCGAAACTACTGCTAAATCTCAGTTACTTCTTCAAAATGACCAAAATCTTGGTGAAATGTTCAAATTACAGCAACAATTGGATAAGTTGGAGAATGATAAGAAGAATTTGGAAAGTAGACTCTCTTCCAATCCCTCTTTCGTCCCTGTACCTGATTTTGATATTAGCTCCATTCACGAATCCCAATCTGGAGATTCTAAAATGGAACAAATTGAATTTGAAATGAGTCAATTACAAATTCAAAATCAAGAATTACAGGATCTTAACAATCAACTTAAAGAAGAGCTCTCACAACTTCAAAAAGGCCCCACGAATGTTTTACCATCTCCATTACCATCTCATTTATCCAATCTTAATATCGAATCCGATGCTACTTCCATAGAATCCATTGACAAAAATAGCATCGTTGGTTACGAACAATCTCCCCAATCTATAATAAGTAACCTTGAAAAGAGGGAGCAGGAGCATTTAGCTCTTATTGAACAATTACGAATTCAAGTTTTACAGCTTCAAAATGAGAAGCATGATTTGGCTAATCACTTCCACCCCAACTCTGCTGATTCAAACACCAATGAAGAGTTGAAACCTAATGAAGAAGAAGAGGAGGGGCCACAGCCTCTCAAGCCCAAACCAAGTATCGAATTTGTAGATAAAGTTATTTCTACTGATTCTAAGCCAATCAAGACTGATGAATTATCAGCTGAAAAATTGGTAATATATATTACATATTTATTGTTTATACTTTTATTAGCACATATAATTTTGAATATTATTGTACAGCTCCATTTTATTGAACAGACGATTAATAAGCATATTATTTATTTAGGCTAACCGTACTAACGAATCCACTCTCAATGACATATCTGATTCTAAAGATCGTGGCATTACCAATGGAAAACTAACTAATCCTGAATTAGTTGAACTAAAAGAGAAATTGAAAGAATATGAAACTTTGCTTGAGGAAAAGAACAAGCTTATTGATACTTTCCACACCAATAATGAAGAAAAATCTGCAGCTATTAGAAAGTATAAAACTCGCTTGACTAAACAAGATTCTACTATCGGTCTTCATCAGCAGCAAGTTAATGATCTTCAAAGTCAAATCGACAATCTTACCACCCAGCTTCAAAACGAAAAGCTAATCAATTCTAACTATCAAGAGCAAATCTCCAAATTGAATCAAACTATTTCCACTTTGGAAACCCAATTGCAAGAATCCACTCAAAACCTTGCTAGTAAAGAATCTAAAAACCTCGAACAAGAAATTGTTCAACTCAAAGAAGAAATTGCCAAATATGAAACTGAGGTTTCTGATCAACAAGAGTTAATTTCCGCTTATCAAGATCAGATTAATGAACTTGAAAATATTCTTGAGCAGACCAAGGCTGATTGCAAGAAATACCAATCCCAGGCTGAGGATTATAAGACCAGAAGTATTAATCTACGTACTGAGCTTGATCAAATGTCAATTTCTCTCGACCAGTCCCAATCAAATATTGAGCCATTGAATAGCCTAGTGCAAGAATTAGAACGTCACAATGATTCTCTTGGTAACCAATACCGTGAAGTCCACAACAAGCTTAACCATCGTGACTCTGAATTGAAAGAGCAACTTAGCAAGGTTGAAGAACTCCAGAACAATCTCAACCAAGTTAACGCCTCTTATAAAGCTCTTAAGAAAGAATTTGACCAATTCCAAATCCTTGCTCAAGACGTTGAATCCCAATTGGTTGAAACTCAAGCTGATGTAGCCGAATTAACTCTTCTCCATGCCGATAGTGAAGCTCTCTTAATCCAAAAGGATCAAGAAATCGAGCATCTCAAGAGCGAGATCAAGAGATCCAAGACGCTCCCAAGTGGTTCATCACCAGATATCGCCGTGTCATCACCTTCATTCTCAGAGTCCAATACCGAACTTTCTACTAAGATCACAAATTTGGAATCTATGATTTCTCAATATAAGAATCAGATTGCCCTCTTGCAATCCAGCTCCGATCAGAAGGACCAAGCTCTCAACAACCTCCATCTCATCAACGAAGGCTTAGAAAATGAACGACGCGAGAACCTTATGAAGCATCAAGAGCAACTTGAAGAACTCAGAGAAAGCGTCAACCGCTACTGTGCAGAACTCGCTGCGGAGCGCGAAGCTCATCAGAAGACGCAGAGACAGTACCAAATGATCGAGAGCAGGCTCGAAGTCATGCAAGAGGAGCGCGCCATGGCCCAACATGCAGGATCTCGCAAATCCAGATTCCTTTGCTTCTAACCCCCACCAATTCTAACCTACGTATTTAATCCCACCAAATTTAAATTAATATTTTTTTAATAATATAAAATATATGCTGGTATCATTGAAATCATTCCGTTTTTAAATATCAATTCTATTTTTTCTTCTACATTTTCAAAAAATTATAAATGTAATGAAACATCAAAATATTGTGAATTTATTGATATAAATATAATATAATTATAAAATAATATATTGTATAAAACATAATATAAAAAATATTGATAGATAATTTACGAAAAATAATTATGATCTCGCTCAGATTCGAACTGAGGACCGTCTGTGTGTTAGACAGACGTGATAACCAACTACACCACGAGATCTTAATCGAAAATTATTATTATTTGTTATTTCACAAGGACGCATATTTCTCGTTACCTGTTAATAATATTTCACTTTTATCACAAACTTTAAGTTTCCTTCATTTTAATCCTACAATCAATTTTACTTTCTAATCATATTATAATTGGTGATTAATTCTTCTCTTATTAATTTTATTATATATCTTGTTCAATTTAACTTAATGTATATTAATTCCTTAATCATATGTAGCTAAATTTACAATTGTATACAATATATTTTCATGAAAATATATATAAAATCAATTTTTGGTATACCAAAATAAATCTATTATAATTAAAAATAATAATAAGATAACAATCCTGAACAATATTTGATTTTTTATTAATTGAAATTTTTTGTATTTTGTTAATACATAAAGTTTTTAACCAAATTATTGTTATTATATATAATAACTTAAATTTTAAATTATAATAGCCAATTTGACTAAAAAAATAATAATTTGAAAATTTTTTTGTTTATTTGATTTTTGAAAAATATTTGATTTTACTATGAAATTTTTATCTTCAAATGTCTATTTTTTATCTCAATTTCAAATACTATTCCAGCAATCAATCAAAGTATTATGAATGATTAGTTAATTGTATATCTTTTCGCTAAATACAAATATAGTAATATATCAATTATATTATCAAGATCAAAGATTGTTGACAATAAAGTGAAAAATATGATAAATAATTATTAATTAAATAATTAATTAATAAAAATTTTTTAACATTAAAATAATTAATCAATTAAGTTCTTAGTAGTTTCAAGATATTTTTTTAATAATAATTTTAATTGATTTAAAAATTTATATAATTTGAGAGAATCCACTATTATTAATTATTAATTTTTGAAATTTTTTTATAATTTTAAATTAAAAGAAAAATTTTATGAGTTTAGATTTTACTAACTTAGGAGATCCTCGTATTGTTGGAGGTTACGAAGTAAATCCTCCGTTCCGTTATCCCGTCGTTCCACTTTTCAGAGACGGAGGCTCGTACTATTGTATGGGCACTTTGTACAGGGATAACTATGTGATCACTGCAGGTCACTGTGGATCCAATGTAGCCACTGCATCCGTCAAGGTACATCGCCATGATTTGAATAAAACTGACGCTGAGGAAGGTGGTAAAACGTACAAGGTAATTAAAATGAACTTCCATCCTGATCACGATGGAAGAACTCGTGAAAATGATATTGCTGTCTGGAAAATTGATGTGCCTTCCACAAAGCGCACCAATGTCGAACTCGATGACGGTACTTATGGAAATAGTACTGGACTTTTAATGACCGCTGTTGGTTGGGGCACTACAAGCCAAGGTGGTAAAGCATCAAAAAAGCTCCTCGAGGTGAAGCTACCAATTTACAATATTACCCAGTGTGTTGAAGATCTTGCTAAGGCAAAGCTTACAGTCTTACCACATGCCCATATCTGTGCAGGCTATTCCGAAGGGGGTAAGGATACTTGTCAAGGAGACTCAGGAGGTCCATTATTTCTTGAGAAAGATGGTAAATTGATTATTGTTGGAGTGACTAGTTTTGGTTATGGTTGTGCAAAGAAGGGATATCCTGGAGCTTATACTCGTATGAGTTACGTCAAAGATTGGATTTTAAAGCACATTGTTTGATTTTGATTATAATTAAAATTTGATTATTTTAAAATCAATATTTTTCATTTGTGATAGAATATGTTAACATATTATGAATAATTCTGACTATGAATATATATATTTAAATTGTAATAGAATTTTTTTTACTTTATTACTATTTTGTTAGTATCAGGAAATTTGTGAAGATTTCAAGTATATTTTTACTAGATAATTGATAAAAAATCAAATTAATAATTAAACATTTTAATTTTATATTTTTATGGTTTTAATAAGTGTTAATAATTTATTTTGTTTCTTTTTCAACTTAATTTCCTAATATTGGTTTATAAGAAGTAATAATATCAAATTAATAAAATATTACAGTAATAAACTATAAAATTATTTGTATGTTATTATTTCAACAATGATTTTGTATCAGTTATATCTATGTAAAATTAATGTATAGTTTATAAATAATAGTTATGGAATGATTAGTTAGGTCACATAATAATTTTAATTTATTTCAATATATCTTAACAGTTTAGGAAGTATTACAAAAGAGCAAAATTTGAAATATGAATAGTATGAATCTTACCTTGATATCGGTAAATATAAATTCATCAAGTGATTGAATAAAATTGTCAATTTAATGAAAAATTAACTTCTGTTGACAAAAAAAATAAATATAATATTTGATAACGAGTCTTTATCAGAGTCCAATTTTTAATAGCAGAAACTCTCCTGTAAATTCCTGGACGGTAGGGCCAAGTGCAAGCTATACAATAACTGATAAAGGACCTCATGAGTGATTTTGACAAGTATCCCTATCATCATCGGGATGGTCTGCGCAAAGCTAACTTTCTAGATTGGTGACATTCAGTCCACCTAAAATATACGCTTTATATCATTTGATAACATTGGCTATAAGTAACTTCAACTTTTTGGGAGATCTAACAGTTAGCCGCGAGTCAATAATGCCCAAAACAATAGCTGTAAACAAGGTGCCTTCAACAATTCCATAAGTACCATAATCAAGGTTGACATTAGTTTGTTTGGTGTTGGTTGAATTGATAATTCAAATGATCATATCATATGCCTTTTCTGTAGCGATATATGCAGGATGAGCTAACTTTTATACTGCTTTATAAGTGGTATTTTCTCCTCATTCTCCGTCAGTAACGAGTTGACAATAAACCTTTAAGGTCACCGTGTCAACCTAAACTACGAAGCAGTAGGCAACTATGATAACTATAGTTTGTTTGATCAGTATTTCCATGCAAATATCATTTTCATTACACTCAAGAGAACTAAATGGGGAATACTTAAATGTAGGCCTGCCATACACTTGACAATTATTCTCGCAAGTAGACTTTTTAGTCCAGTATTAGGGTTAATTTGAATGTGAATGGGTAAAAAAGCCATTAGCAAATTATATTAAATTTGAATAAATTGTGATTTGACTTTGCTTACTTAATTAGCAGTATATATTATAAAATATCAGTATATTAATAATATATTCTAAGAATCAGTTTATAATATATTGTGATTTATTTGTGACTTGATATCTCCTTAAATTGTTTCCTAGTTCTTGTATTTAAAAGAATAAAGTTGATTATAAGATGTTTAAGGTTTTTTGTTACAATATTAACATAATCACACTAGATTATTATATATTAATTAGATCCATGTTGAAATATTACCATAGAATTGAAGAAATGGGAAATTTTTTAATTTCCAATTTTTCAAACATATTATTAGTTTCTAATAAAAAAATATATACAAAACAAATAGGAAAATAAATAGTTTTGAATTATATATATATATATATATATATATAATATTAATTTTTTTAATAAAAAAATTAATTTTTTAAAATTGGTTGTTTAATTTAATTATGCTTAAACCAAATAGTAACCATCAAAAGTCTTTTATTTTAATATCAATAAAACTTAACCACAAATCATCTAAAATCATTTAAAGTTTAAAACAGCTTTTGGTATTAAAATACTATCTAAATTAACAATTTATCACTGGGTAAATTACTTTAGAGTTAAAAGAGAAACTACTTAAAACCTACTAAAATCTAAAAAACTCATTTCAATTGTTACTCTTTTAATTATTAATAAAGTGAAAAATTATATTAAAAAATACCTTTTTATTTCAGCTAAAGAGCTATCAAAACACTTTATTATTAGTTATATAAGTATTTTATATATATCAAAGTTTAAATTAAAATTAATTAATAATAATATAAAATAAATACCTTATAATTTAACTAAAACTTAAAAAAAACTATAGTAGCTATTGTTAAACAAAACTTTCTAATGTATAATTAGAAATTAAAGCTTTTATAATGAATTATTACAATTAATGAATCTTATATTCTTTTATATTATCCTTTACTAAAATATAAATTAAAATGTTAAATTAAATTAAATCAACCCCCTTTATAAATCTTTTTAAATAAACACTTTATTAATAACTGAATATTAATTATTATAATAAATTATAATAACATATGCTATTCTTATTTAGTTTTTAAAAGAAAATTAATTAATAGTAAACTTTATATTGCTTTTTTGAATAAAAGTATTTTTAATTAGTGTTTTTAATATAATTTAAGAAAACCTATTATTTTGCATGATAATTATAAAATCCATAAATCAAAAGTTATAAAAAAACTTTCTAATTAAAAATAACTAGAAAAAACTACTATATCTAATATATTCTTTAGATTATAACCTATGTGATTATAATTGTTTTAGGTAATTAAAAAACTAGCTTATAAGAAAGAAAATTTCTATAAGAAAATTTAATTGGTTTATAAAATATCAAATTTCAAATTTTAATAAAAAAAAAACTATTTTTTAGGTGTTAGATCTTTGCTAAAAATATAGCAAAAAGTTATTAGAAATAAAAGATATTATTAATTTTATATCATATATTTATTTTTATTTTTTATATATTATAATGATTATTTTTTTTCAATTACAAAATATTCTCATTATTTAAATTACAAAGAAATATTATTTTATAATTAATTTTAATTATGAAAGTATCTGAGATTTTGTTAATTATTTTGATAAATTGATTTATTGAGGATATAATATAAAAATACAATAATAGAATTCTAATAATGCTAATTATAATATATATTAGTGTATGATTAATATCCAATATATTAATTTTGGGACTATAAGACTCATTTATTAAATCTATTTATAATAAACTTTTACTTATATTTTAAAGTTTTAATTGTAATTTTGTTATCATAATATGTTTTATAAAATAATAATTTTTGTTAAAAAATATTAACTATATTGAATACTTTTAATTATATTAAAATTTTTTATCAAATGATATATACATATATTTAAATTTAAACTTAATAATATTTTATATTTTTTATTTTGTGAAATATTAATAATTTATAATATTATTATAAAATTAAAGAAATAGGAAATTTTTTAATTTACAATTTTTCAAATATATTATTAGTTTCAAATAAAAAAATATATACAAAACAAATAGGAAATTAAATAGTTTTAAATTATATATATATATATATAATAACTTTTTTGATTAAAAAATAATTTTTTAAAATTAGTTATTTAATTTAATTATGCTTAAACCAAATAATAACTATCAAAAGCTTTTATTTTAGTATTAGTAAAACCTAACCATAAACCCTCTAAAATCATTAAAGATTTATAAGCAGCTTTTAATAATAAAGTATTATCTAAATTAACAATTTATTACTAGGTAAATTACTTTAAAGCTATAAGAAAAACTACCTAAAACCTACCAAAATCTAAAAAACTAATTTCAACTATTATTTTTTTAATTATTAATAAAGTAAAAAAACATATTGAAAAGTACCTTTTTATTTCAGTTAAAAAATTATCAAGGTACTTTAATATTAGTTATATAAGTATTTTATATATATTAAAGTTTAAATTAAAACTAATTAATAAAAATATAAGATAGGTATCTTATAATTTAACTAAAGTTTAAAAAAAAGCTAGAGTAGCTATTGTTAAACAAAACTTACTAAGGTATAACTAGAAACTAAAGTTTTTACACTGAATTATTATAATTAATGAATCTTAGATTCTTTTGTATAATCCTTTACTAAAACATAAATTAAAGTATTAGATTAAGCTAAATCAACATTTTCTATAAATTCTTTTAAATAAACACTTTATTGATAAATGAATGTTAATTATTGTAATAAACTATAATAACATATACTATTCTTATTTAATTCTTAAAGGAAAATTAATTAATAATAAACTTTATATTTTTTTTAAATAAAACTATTTTTAATTAATATTCTCAATATAATTTGAGAAAACCTATTATTTTGCATGATAATTATAAAATACATAAATTTAAAGTTGTAAAAAACTTTTTAATTAAAAATAACTGGAAAAAACTACTATATCTAGTATATTCTTTAGATTATAACTTATGTGATTATAATTGTTTTAGGTAATTAAAAAACTAGTTTATAAAAAAGAAAATTTCTACAGGAAAATTTAATTGGTTTGTAAAATATCAAATTTAAGTCTTTAATAAAAAAAAACTATTTTTTAGGTGTTAGATCTTTGTTAAAAGTATAGCAAAAAGTTATTAGAAATAAAAAAACTATTAATTCTATAATATATATACTAACCTATAAAAATAAGTTATAAAATCAAAAACACTTATATTTTTACTAATAACTTAATTAATATTTAATAAAATAAACCTAAATTAAATAATTAAAATCTATTATATTTATTAGTTATATATATCATTAAATAATAATATTTAATTATTAATTAGTTAAAATATAAACCCTTAAATTTTACCTAAGGTAAGTTATAAATTTATAGGTTTTTAGTGATAAAAAAAAATTAAAACCTAGTGTATCTACCTTTAGCTTTTCTAACTTCTTTAAGTTTATATGGTATAGAATCAACTAACTTCTTATATTAAGAAGGGTTAATTTTATTTTATACCTCTTAAATATATTTTTAAAGTTAATTTAAATTTTTTATTAGGGGGAAAGCTTTAATAACTTTTTTTAACTAATCCTAAAGGTGTTTAATTAGATTAAAGTTAAAAAATAAAAGAAACCACTTTATAACTATTATCTTATTATTTTTAAGCTATTTGGTAATAAAAGCTATAGTATAACAAAAAGCATTATCTTATTAAAAAATAATATTAGATTTGTTTAACCTATATTATTCAAAGGTTTTTTTTCAATTTATTGTTTAGAATATTTTAATATATCTCAATATTAATTCACCTATTAACTTTATAAAGATACCCTACACTTAAAGACAATATATATCTTTAAATAATAATTAACCCATTATTATACTTTTAGGTAAAATTAACATAATAGTTATAAAGCAATTCTACATCTTTTTTAAAATATCTAGTTTTTTTATCAAATCTACTAAAGTATATTTTTGTTTCATTAAACTAAATAACCTTACTCTAATTAGTTTTAATTTAACATTAGTAATAATATTTAAACTCCCATCTAGTTTTATAATAGGATTTTTTTAGTTGGGGGTGTTTTTACTTAAAGTGTAAGTGATATCTATACTAATGTAAAACACAGATAATAGTATTAATACTAACTAATATTCTTGTATAGTTTTATAGTTCCTGTTATATTTCTATAGTAATATCACACTTACCTATATTAACTAACTTATAAATATACTTTTTATCATATTTATCTATAATTTTAACACACTTAAATTTAAGTATAAATGTTTTTTTATTGTTATTCTTAATAGCTTTAACTATAGTAAACTAGCTAACACTAGTAATTCTAACAATATCATAAGTTGATTTATCTTTTTTATAAAGTTGATTAATATACAAGTAGATTTTTTTAGAGAGGGATTTAAGTATAATGATACTAATAAAAAAATTTAGTATATCTATAAAATATTATATAAAATAATAACAAAGAGAGAAAAAAGATATGGTTATATATTATTAAATATATCCCTTTATCTCAAAAACCCACAAATTTATAACTCACCTTGGTTAAATATTAAAGGTTAATATTTTTGCTAATAGTTTACTAAATATATTTAAATAATATACTTTAATTATATATTATAGTTTTAAGTAATCTAATATATACAATTGTTTTAGTTATTAATTAAAATATATATATTTTTGATTTTATAACCTACTTTTACAAGTTAGTGTATTTATTTTTACTTTTTATATATTAAAATATTTATTTTTTTTCAATCACAAAAAATTCCCATTATTTAAATTACAAAGTAATAATTAATTATATATCTAGTTTCCAAAAACATATTATTTCAAAAAAAAATAAATTAAATTAAATAATAAATAATATTTATTTAATTAATATATAGTATAATATAATATATTAAACCAAAAATCATAATGTTTTATTAATTTGTTTCTCATATAAAATTTTGAATATGATTCATACAATCACTATATTCAAGTTATTTTTTAGCATATGATACTTTATTAAATATTATAAGCACTATCAAAAAATAACAAAATGAATATATAATTAATATTTAGCTTTTATTGATTTTTATAAATAAGTGAAATTTGAATTTTGTATTCTATTAATAACTGAAATTAATAATTAGAAATCCTTGAAAAATATATTTCATTCTATTAGAACATATATATAATTTGATTAAAATTAAAAGAGCAATATTTTGGTCTACTGTGTTTTATATCTAAATAAATTTCAATTTATTAACAAACTTATGCATTTATTCAATTATTTTAAAATAAAATTGATTTCAATGCCAATTTTAATCTATATGTCAAAGATTAATTAATGCTAAGTATACAGAAAATTGGTTTTTATATATTTTAAGAAAAATTAATATAACTAAATTAAAAGATAGTATAACTCGTGCTCTGGTGATATAAAAAAGTTACAAATTGCGAATACCATTAATGTTAATTTTAATATATTTGAGTGTATTGATTATTAAAATATTGATTAAAGAGATTTTAATTCATATTCATTATTTGATAAAAATATAAATTCAATTACTCAATGATCAGAACTTTAACCATAAAATTAAAATTAATAAAATTTATGCAATGATAACTTGGCATTTTAAATGAATACAAATTCAATAATCGAATTTAATGAGTATTTAAAGCTATGATTATATCTTGAAAATATTAACTATCAACAATCTATTGTATAATGTCAGCATCCGGTCCTCATCTAATTACTGATCCTAGTTCAGGTTCTATTGTACCACCTCCCAGGATTGTAGGTGGTTATGATGTAAATCCGGCCCACATGTGCCCAGCGTTCGTTTCAATTCAATTTCAAGGAAAGCATGGCTGTGGAGGTACACGTTACAACAGCAACTCAATTATCACAGCTGCTCACTGCGCCCAATTACCTTTGCAAGACTATACTATTCATACCCATCGTCACAATATAACTAAGACGGATGAAGAGGAGGATGGAAAGCGATACAGCGTAATATCCAAGGAAGTCCACCCTAAATATAACCCAAGACGCACCGAGGACGGATACGATGTTGCAATTTTTAAAATCGACGCACCTCCAGGGCAAGAACCAAATGTCTTATTAAGCAATGGTACTATATACGATAAAGAAGACACATTGTTAAGAGCAATCGGATGGGGTTCCACAGGAAGCGGACCCACTACAGCAATTCTTCAAGAGGTCAAGGTACCCATTTTCAATTTCGATCAATGTCAGAAGAATTACAAAGATGAAGGCCTCACAATAAAGAATCCAGAAACTCAGATATGTGCTGGTTATCCTGAAGGTCAGAAGGATACCTGTCAAGGAGACTCTGGAGGTCCTTTGTTTGCAATGGAAAATGGTAAACAGGTCTTGGTTGGATTAACAAGTTATGGTATCGGATGTGCTCGACCCAAATTACCAGGCGTTTACGCTCGAATTTCTGAGCTTAGAAAATGGATTTTAGATAATATTAATTAATTCAATATCTACAACAATCCTAACTATAATGAATTTTTATAATATTAATATTTTAAATTAATTTTTTCAATCAATAATACAAATAAAAAATTCAAAAATTCAAAATTAATAAATTATTTATTAATATTAAAAATAATAATATTATTCAATTTCTATCACATATTTGGAAAATATTATAATTATTTATATCTAATTCACAAAAGTTTATATCAGGAGAATTAAGTGTTATCCTAATTATTGATATACTAATAATTCATTTTCACTTAAAATTTTATAATTCAATAAAAAAAATACAAATCAGATGAAATTCCTTTAATAAGAATTAATCAATAATATATTTAAATTATATAAACATTATTAATATAAAAAATACCATTTCAACTGAGGGAGTATTTTAACTCCTTGTTCCAAGAACTGGTGATATTCTAGATAATCCATTTTATAAGCCACTGTTTGATGAGTTTGAAATATTTAAACTATCCAACTTTCCTAAATAAACTTCTCCTCTATTTCTATTAACTTTAACTTTACTCTTTCTTTATCTTTTACTTACCTTTTTGGCTCTTTTGCCTGATACTTTATATCCTTTTACAGGATTCCTCCCAATGGGGCAAGTTTAAACCCCAACACAACCATTAAGATATTATCATTCATTTAAATTTTTCATGCTGTATTTTTCCTGTTTGTTGATGAACTTATTAGATGATAGTATACAACTGTTATATATATTTGACAAATATTATATTAAACTAATTTAAAATCATTTAATAATTTTTTTAATATAAATTTTATTTAATTATGATTTAATACTTATATAATTAATAACTGAGAGTTTCCTTTATCCTAATTCTATTTCAAATTTTAATCATTATTAAAATTAAAAAATGTATATTATTCAAAGAAAATTGATTGTTATCAATAGGAAGTAATATAATTAAGAGAAAATGGGAATTTTGAATATATTTTAGGCTTTTTAATAAATGTGAGAGAATTTTATTAAGAATAATTGTTAATTGAGTATTATTTAATTGAAATTATTCAAACTATGTATATATTGAGAAAACATAAAATAAATTTAATTTAGAAATCAATAAAGTAATTAATGAAAATTGGAAAAATTCAAATATAATTAATGCTTAAATACCTACAATAGATATATATAAACCATTTCAGTAATAAAAATTATTTCATTCAACTACTAGGTGCAAAAGAACTAGTTTATAGTATAAATTGATGGAATTTCGTCTAGATAAATAAACTATGATCCTTTCAGTACAGCAAATAATATAATTTTTAACTACAACTAATTTGGATTATATTTTGAATAATTTAGGAAATACTTACTAGAATCAATTTGTATTAGATAACTTGATATGTCTATGTAATTTAAATTTATTAAATTGAATAAAATTTAATTAACATCCTACAGTCGTTATCTATTTCAAAAATCTATATTACTCAATTCTTAAACAGAATTTTGTATTTTGAAGAGTATGTATTTGTTAAACAACAACTTTATAATGCCAACTTTCAGTCCCAGTCAAATCACTGCCCTCAGTAAAGGTTCTGTAGTAACACATCCAAGAATTGTAGGTGATTATGATTTAAGCCTAACTTTCATGTATCTAGAATCTATTTCAATTCAGTTTCGAAGTTACAATGGTTTTGCAGATACCCTTATCAACGATAATACAGACATTGCAACTAACTACTGAGTCCAATCATTGTTAGATGACTACACTGTGTAAGAGCATTGGAAAAATTTGTGTAAAGCTGAAAAAAAAGAGAAAGGTAAAACCTACAGGGTCATGTCAAAAAAGTTCATCCAAAATACAAACTCCAACATACCTAATGCAGTTGCGATAGAACTAATTTGAAAATCGATGTACCTCTAGCAAACAAAACGAGAGTATTATTAAGTTGTGGTGGTGTATTGTATAAAAGTGATTTATTATTAAGAGGAATTCAATGTGATTACACAGGAGACAGGTTCGTTACAAAAATTTTCAAGAATAGAAAGTACCCATTATTAATTCTGATCAATGTCTAAAATATTTCAAAGATTAAGAACAATGAAAAATCCAGAAACCCAAATATGTGCTGGATAACCCGACAGTAAGAAGGATTCATGTCTCTGTGATTCTAGTGGCTCTTAGTTTGCAATGGAAAATGGTAAACAAGTCTTGGTTGGGTTAGCAAACTATGATATCAAATGTGCTCGACCTAAAGCACCTAGTATTCATTCATCAATTTCTAGGTTTAGGAATTGTATCTTTGCTAATTATGTAAGATTATAAATATTTGTATTAATTGATCAATTTAAAACTTTTATATTTATAATAGTTTTCAACATATAATTTAGTATTTTTAAAATATTACAATGAAATTTTCATCCATAAAATTTGATAGAAATAAAAATATAATTAATAATGAATTATAAGCGGATCTTTACACATTGATTAAATTTGGAAACTCATATTATGAAGAATAAATATTATATTTGAACCTGGAAATTTATAACAATGAAAATATTATTACAAATTATCTAGTAACAAATTAATACCAGATAATTTAAGCTTTCCAAACGTCAATATCAAATTTTCCATACAACTAATTAAAGGTAGTAATTTTGAATCCACTCAAAATTATAACTATTAATGCTTTTCTAACTAAACAGTAAAAATTCAATACACTAATAAAACTAAGGAATAAAAATCAAATATACTATAAAAATTTTTTTAATACAAATCATTAAATAGGTTATAGTCATTATTCTCAAGTGAATCATAGAAGCAATATTATGAAAAAACTGAAATTAGAATTGATTATTGATATGTTATTTTTATAAAAAAAACCTATAAATTCATACCTAAGGAAAAAAAGAGGTTTTTTAGTTTCTTATTTTTATAACTTAAAATGTATTTTAGATTAGAGAGTTTATGGTGTTAAGAGATATATAAATAACTATAAATATTAATTTTTATGAGATTAAGATATATTTAAACCAAATAGTAATTATACAAAATTTCTTATTTTAGTATTATTAAAACTTAACTGTAAATCTTGAAAAATTGTAAAAGTTCAAAAACAAATTATAAGAATAGTGCTTTATCTAAAACTATTATTCATTGTTTGATTTTTTTATTTTATTATTAAACAGGAAATTATCCAAATTTGCAAAATATTTCAAAATAATTTTTAGACTTATTTTTTAGTTATTAATATATAAAAAATTAAATTAAAGCTATTTTTTTACTTTAATTAGGAATTTTCAAGGTATTTTAATATTAATTATATTGGTATGCTATATATATAAAATATTAATTAATAGAAATCCTAAATAGGTATTTTATAACTTAATCAGAATTAAGAGGAAAATTAAGATAGTTATTATTAAATCAAAAGTTATCAATATTTAGCTAGACATTAAACATTTTAAAATAAATTATTAAAATGATGAATTATATATTTTTATATAATCTTTTGTTTCCAAACTCTGACATATCTATGATTATTTTTGAATTTTTATAAATATAGTATAATTAATTACAATGAATATGACTTAGCAAAATAACCTCTTATCAGGAGAACCTTGGTTTAGTCAGTCCATTAATATTCTCTCTTAACTTAGTTGCCTTTGTAGTTGAACTTTGCTTAATTAATTTAATAAAATTTTAGTTTATTTTAATATTGACTTTTTTCCTTGGTTTTTTGTTAAGATATAATCTGTTATAAAAATAAAGCAAAAAATCTGAATTCATTTAAAATAATCTTTTTCATAAATCCGATATAATAAGTATATTGTTTATAAACTGATATTAATTATGTTAATAAACTAATAGTAATATGTTTTGCATTTAATCACTATTTAAACGAATATTCAATAATTAGCTTTTTATCTCTTGATATAGAATAATTAATAAATAGTATTATTATGTCTAATTATCAGTATCTTTTATATTAAATATAAATTTTTAAAAATATAAAGGTAAAGGTATAAAAATATTTTGAAAGAATCAATAGAAAAAGATATTGAGTTTTGAATGCTAGTTTAATTATAGGTCATATGGTTATAGACGCTTTTGATGAATAAAAAAAATTTTAGTTGATGGAAGTTAGCCCAAGATATAAAAAGTTTTTATAACTAGAGGGAGTATTAATTCTATATTATATTTTTAATTTTTTATAATCCATATAAAAATAAATATTTACATTTTAAAGTGTCATGAGTTAATTTTAGAAGTAAAAAATTAGAGGAATATTTCTCTTTTTTAATATTAGTTGATTGAAATTTTACAAAATTTTAATCTATTATTAATTAAATATATTAAATCTTTTTATTGATTATATTTAAAGAAAAATAAACTAGTTCAATACTTAAAATTATTTGAATTTATAAAAATAATTAAATCTCTTATACAGATTAATTATTATAATATTATATAAATTTTGAATTTAAACCTATGAACTTTAATCCAAATTGAAATATTTGAAATTATTATGAATTATATTTAAAATATTATAATTATATAGAAAAGGTAATCAATTAAAGATTTTATATTATTAATTTAAATCTATAAACAAGGAAAAGTATTTCAAAAATTATCATTTTTATATTTAGTTGGAAGATCAAAATATAGTTTAGAAAATTTATCATTATAATTATCTCATATTATAAAATTAATTTAAACATTATATTAAATGTTATTAATACTTTGATGAATCTTCGACTTAATGAGAAATCTACTTTTTAATGTATATATTAGATATAATAATATTGAAGTTTGGTATATAAATTATTAATTCTAAAACAAATATATTGAAGTAATAATATCTTAATAGTATAACGAAATATAGGATTTTTTTATGAGAAAAAATTGATAGAATAATGTATATTTAACAATCTATTTACTGAAACAATTAATTACAAAAATATAAATAGTTTATTGATAAAATATCAATTAAATATTAGCCAAAATCCAATCCTTGAGAGCGGAAACTCTAGCATAAGCACCGGGTATATTGGGTCTAGCACATCCAACACCGTGACTAGTTATACCGACTAAGACTTGTTTACCATCCTTAATGACGAACAAGGGACCTCCAGAGTCACCTTGGCAAGTATCCTTCCGACCTTCAGGATAACCAGCACATATCTGAGTTTCTGGATTCTTCATAGTGACACTGGCAGCCTTGTAGTCCTTTTCACATTGTTGGAAATTGTAAATGGGTAATTTGACTTCTTGTAAAATGGTTGTTCTTGGGGTGACTTGGGTGTTACCCCATCCAATAGCGGTTAATAAAGTATCGTCCACATTGCCAATGCTACCATCATCTAATTCGACGTTGGTACGATTACCAGCGGGAGCATCAATCTTCAAGATAGCGACGTCATAGCCATGTGCAGTTGTGACGAAGTTTGGATGGACCTTCTTGGACAAGACTTTATAAGTTTTACCTTGTTCTTGAGCGTCGGTCTTGCTCAAATCGTGACGGTGAACTTTGACAGTGTAGACATTGACGGAACCGGTGGAGCAGTGAGCAGCAGTGATGACGGTGTTACCATTCCACAAGGTACCACCACAGTCGTGCTTTCCATTCCATTGAAGCGAGACAAAGGCAGGGTACCTGAAAGCAGGGGAAACATCGTAACCACCGACAATTCTTGGGGGAGGGACTACTAAACCAGTTGAAGGATCGATGATTGTATTAGCTCCAGATAAAGACATGATTGAATTTCCAAACTAGTAATTCTGTATCTTTACAAGTTTTGAAACTGGCCTATTTATATTAAATATGGTAGCTTGTTACTCCGTTGAAATGTATCTTACATTTCGAGATTCATTAATCAAACGATTAAATATATTCCTTATATTGATTAAAATTTTAATTTAATCATTGTGACTTGTGCATTCGATCCATGTGAATTTTAGGATTTTGTCTTGAAAATTTCATAGGCTGAGGATCGGAATTGAATGTTATTCCTTCACAATAATATTAAAATGCAATACAAATACTGTTATTATTTTTAAAATGCTGTTATCAGTTAATTTACCGAATTTTCAATGGTTCACAAGTGTTTACGGTAAGATATTTGAATTATTTCATCATTTTAAATAATATTATTCGCAGTCAAATCTGAAATATTTTCAATATAATAAAATACAGTAAAAATAAAAATATTTATTAACAATGAAGTGTTCGTGTTTGAATTATTTATTTTAACTATGAATACTTAAATTGTTAATTAATTTTAATTATTTACACCTAATTTACCAATTGAAGAATTCTATATATAGCATATTATGAAAAGATAATTAAATATGTATTAATAAGTTAAATGACCTGGTATGATATATTCTGTCAAGGACAATAAATTTTTCATTGATTTTTAAAAAAGTTATAAATATCCTTCTAACATTGGAGAAAAGTTAATTTTTAATTAATATCATTTGATTTGAAATAATTAATATCAGCTATGAAGCTGGGAATTTTGCCAACTAATACATGAATTAAAAGAATTTATCTTGATCTGAGATTTATAAAAATATAATCCAACTCCATATCTTTCATTTTCAAAATAATCAATTTAATATTTGCAACATTAAAATTAATTAGTCTATTAAAATAAAAGTTTATTTTATTTAAGATTATATTATATTCAATGAATTGTATATTTATATTGCATTGTTCTAGAATTAATGTGAATAATTTATTTATCAGGTTCAAATCCAAATAAAATAATTGAAAATTAATATAATGTCAGAGAATTTGGATGTTTTATTTAAAATCGTTAAATTGAAATTTTCACCAAAAACTCTAGAAAGGAATTTATCGTATATTAAATTTTTAATTTACCTTAAATATTATGGATTAAGCATTTATTTAGCATTATATAAATATATATATATATGATAATTTTGTTAATTTGAGTGATTTTAAAAATTTTTGACTATTTAAGAGCTAAAAATAGGTTTGATACTAATGTATCTTCCATCTAAACACTCAAAAAATATAAACCACCCTTGTCATTTCATGATTATATCATATCAAGTTCATTCATTCCAAAGCATATTTATATTTTACCCTTTACTATCAATTAAACCAAATTATAATGGATTTGAAAATTTTAAGAGATAATAAATTAAAAAATTCATTTAAACCAGTTGGTTGGTTTTCAATGGATCAGTGGAATTGCTAAAATAAATATGAAATTTTCAATGAAATATTCACGTAAAATTCATTCTATCACTAAAAAATATAAAATGTTCAAATATTGATCAATTTCTAAATTTTAAATTATGTCTTTTGGTATCAATATGTATCATTATGATATTATATAGTTTTTGTAGAATTTATAATTGAAAATCAAAAATATCTTTATAACATATGATGTTATTTTATATCAAATCCATATAATATTACCTTAAATCCTATTTTACATATAACATAAATAAAGTCTTTTGAATTATCCGCTCATTCTCAATATTATATAAGTTTTTTTTCTAATAATTTTTAAAGCATTCTGAAGATAGCACGATTTTAATGAAATATAATTAATCCTTATTTAAATAGAATATTAATTCAACCAATTAAGAAAATATTATTCATTTCAAAGTGAGATTTATGATATATTTGGTAAGTAGTTTATATTAAAAAGTTTATTATATATTGACATTATATTAATTCAGTGTAGATCAATTAAACTTACAAAAAAATAAATATTTAATATTTTGTACAAACTTTTTTTATAATTAATTATTAAATTATTTTGATTTTAATTAATTGTATATTTTATGATTAATAATTTGCAAATTAATATAATAGTTATCTGCTCTACTTAAAAAAGTTATAAATTAACATAAATTTAATTTTGTTATTAAATTATTATTTTGCAATTTAAATAATATGAATTTTTTGTGATTAATAAAAATAAACATTTTAATATTTAAAATATAAAAATAGATTTGTAATATTAAATTCATATTTTTTTTATTATTAATAACCTTTTGACAAATTTTTGGAAAAGCTTTAATATCCCAAAATAGTTATTTTGATCAAATATAAAAATTTGATATTTTATAAACTAAATTTTCCTATAAATTTTTTTTCTTATAACCTAGTTTATTCATTATTTAAAACAATTATAACTAAATAGACTATAATATAGGGAATATATTAAATATAGTAATTTTTTCTAAATTTTATTAATCTTAAACTTTATATAATTTTAACCAAATATATTTTATAATAATTATTTACAATAGTAAGTTTTATTAAAATTTCATTAAAATTTTTAATTAAAAATAATTTTATATAAAAATAATAAAATAAAGTCTATTACTAATTGATTTTTTTTATTTAAAAAAATATTATATATAATTATTGTTTATTATAATAATAAATATTAAATTATAAAAATAATGTCTATTAAAAAAATTAATAAAAAGGATTAATTTAATTAATTTGAATATCTTAATATTTTATTAGAAAATCATTTTTAAAGTTTTAAAAATTATTAATTATAATAGTTTATTAGAAAAATTTGAGTTTTGGATTTTATTTTAATAATTTCTGTTTAATTATCATTATCTTAATTTTTTGTTATTATTTAATTTACAAAGCATTTATTTTATATTTTTATTAATTAATTCTTAGTTATTATATATATAATACTTTTTTAACTAAAATAACAGGATTTTAATTATTTTTTCAATTTAAAATAAAAATAGATTTTTATTATACTTTTTAACTTTAATAATAATTAAAAAATGAATGAAATAAATCAATTTTTTAGATTTTTTATAGTTTTATATATTTTTTTAATTTAAAAAATATAATGAATATTAAATAATTAATTTAAATAATAGTCTATTAACAAAAATGATTTATAAATATTGAATAGTTTTAAAAAGTTTATAATTATATTAAAAAAATTAATTTTTGTAATTTTTATATTAATTTCCATTTATATTAATTAAATATAAATTTTATAATTTATTTTAATTTAATTATTTTATATATTTATTAAAATTTAAAAATTTCTATAAAAAGATTAATACAAAATTAATTTCCTTTAAATTCAAAATTTTAGTTTTAATTTTTAATTAATTAAATTTTATATAATTCTTATTATAATTAATTAATCATATTAATACTTATTTGTTTTTTTTTTAAAATAAATATAAATTTTTTAAATATTTTTTAAAATCAATTTTCTAGCCTTTAAAATAGCTAGCACAGACTTAAGTTTCTTGATTAATTATATTAAGCTTAACTTTCTTATAATTATTGGAATAAATATTAATATTAAAAGTTTAATCTTTTAATTCTTTTATTTTATTTAAAATTAATTCTGATCAGGTTTTATTCAAAATAACTCTAGTGAATAAGATATAATCAAAATATTTTAATTTTGATTTTATAATATTATATTTTTATAGTTTTTAATTAAAAAATTAAGTTTATAAATAATAGTGATATAATTATCTTAAATATTATAATTTTATTTAAATATATAAATTTCTTAATAATTAGATATATTTTTCTATTCTTTACCTCATTAAGTTTACTAAAATTATAACTAAATATTTTCGTATTATCCTATTTTAAGGGATGTAATAATATGTTATTATGATTATAATATGTTTAATAAAAACTTTTTTATAATTTCATATTTATATTTATTTAATTAAAATCAATATCAAGTATTTTAAAAATAGCTTAATTTTATA
>JNEM01014572.1:0-14439 GCA_000697335.1 Conidiobolus incongruus B7586 | reverse complement strand
ATTTAATTTAATTAAAAAAATAAAAAAGATATTGAATAATTTAAGTATAACTTAAAAATATTATTATAATATAAATGAAAAACAAAACCTATAAAGATATAGTCAATATTAAAGAGTATTATATTATATTATATTATATTAAATAATAATATTCTAATTTTTTTATATTATTCATTAATTAAAATGATTTAAATTAAGTTAGATTAAAATAACTCTTTTGATAAATTATAATATATCAGTATTTTATTGAAATAAGAAAAATAATAAACATAATAGATTAAATAAATAAAGTTTTTTATTTAATTATATAAATTAAATCAATTAATAAATAGCTTTATATTTTATCAAATTAAATTTTTTTAATTAGGGTTATTATAATTAAATAATGGTTCTTGTTTAATATAAAATAATTATATTAAGTAATTAACGATTAAATTGTTTAAAAAGAAAACTTAAGAATTATTTAATTATTTTATATGAAATTTTTTTATTAAAAGAATATTTTTAATAATAAATAATTTCAAAAAATAAAATAAGGTATTATTGATAATTTGAGAAAGTATTAATTTTACATTATATATTTATATTATTATATCCTAAATTAAATATAATTTTTAATTCTGATTTTAAAATTTTATAATTTTATAATTTTTTAATATCATTAATATTAGTTGTTATATTCAAAATAATTAACAATACTAAAAAAATTAAATAATAAAAAAATGTATTTAGTATAATCAAAGCTAGTAAAATAATACAATTTAATATAAATTGAAATCAAAAAAATTATAATTTAATTAAAAACTAATATATATATATATAGTATTAAGTACAAGTTATTTACAAGGTAATTTATTAATAATAAATTAATATATAAAAGAAAAGAAATATTATAATCATATAAAAAGATCATTTGATTATTTTAATTATGTTAGATATAATTATGAACTTATTAAGATTATGTCATATTATATATATATATAAACCGAATTAATAAATATATAATTTGTTAAAACTTGAAATATTATTATAAATATAAATTTTTTATCTTTTAGATCATTTTTATCAGGTCAAATTTTAAATATTTAATTTATATTTTTCAATTAATCCTAATTCGTTATTAATGACTTAATACTGTTTTCATTAATTTTTTGTTCAAAAACATCATTTAAAAGCGCCGACTTTACCAGAATATTAACACCAAAAAATTACAAACCTTATTGGGATTTAAAATATAAGTTAATTCAACATATTTTTGAATTTTAAAGATTGACATAATTTTCTTATTTGATTGGATCATGAAATTTTTACCTTAATCGAATATGTATGGTATTATATTCCCAGTTTGTAGATTGGAAATTGTTATAAAGTATTGAATTTTGATATATTAGTTAAATTATTTAGAATTAAAATAAAATTAACCAATCGTTAATCAAACATAATTCCAATATATTTTAAAATATTGAAGCAATTAGATTCCTAGATTTTAAAATAACAGATTTTTATCAATATATACAAATATAGTAATTCATTTATTCTTCTAATTGCCTCAAGAGGGTTAATTATTATTTGTTTACTAAATTCAAGTTTCGATAATTCTAATTTAAATGTTTGATATTGTTTATCATAGCGGGTCCAAAAAATTATGGAATATTGCTATATTTTTGGGATTATTTAAATCAATTTCATTTAATCAAATCAAATTAACAGTTTTAAAAGTTAAATTATTTTAAATTATTGATTAAACTCAGGGGGTTTAACCATCTATGGTTATCATCCTGATACCTAGAATATTTTAACCACCCTATATTGTAAGTGGTGGTTGGTACTAGAAATAGGTTTGTTTTAAAGCGGTGTCCTTATGATGATATAACTTTATCAAACTGGAAAACAGATATTTGTAAACTTATTTCAAAACATAATCAAAGAAAATGATATTAAACTCATCCAAGTTTATACAGGCTTGTAGATTAAGGTTAAATATTTTTAATTCAAAGTTAATATGATAATTATATTGAATCAGTGAAAATGCATGAAAAACCTGAAATATATACAATTAAAGTTAAACAATGTATTAAATCGGTTAATATTTGTGAATGGGATAAAATTAAGAAAATATTCTGGTATGTTTAAACCAATAAATTATGCATTAATATTCTTGAAAAATATGATAATGGATTTTGGAAGAATAAGTATTAACATATCGATCAATTCTCCTTACTAGACTAATAAAATTTATTAATTCAATGAAAGCATGAGTTAATTTGGTTGTTTAATCCATGATTATATATTTAAAATAATATAAAGTAATGCATATTATAAATCTACAGTATAATGATTAATATATTGACATTCAAGGTCTTAATATTATAGTATTGCTAATAATAATATGAATTGAAAACAGATATATTAAATATATCGATTATTTTGGTTAGATAATATCAATTAAGAATTCTGAAATAAAATTAAATTGTTTTAGAATTACCTCACGTGATATATATAATATAGTTTTAAAACTGACCATATTTTAATAGAATCATAGAAAAGTTAAAAATATGTCACATTGAAGCGATAAAAAATATAAATATTACTATCTATTATATATAATGAATAATACCTTATATATAGTTGATATTTATATGATATTTTTTATTGATATATTGAAGTTTGGTTTAACATTTATGTCAATATAAATAAATTGACCGAATACGAAGTTTCAATTAAAAACGGCACTAATGGAAAAGAAGGGACATTTAGTGAGTTTCAAAATTTTTTGATTATTAACTTAAACAGCTAAATTATTGCCTTGATGAGAATAATTAACCATGATCTTTAAGGTGAGAATCAGTTATTAGATATGTTTAAAACCAAAAGCATTGAATTAATAATATTGTAAAATATATTAATTGGAACATCTAAAACATATATAGTCCCACTCATGTCTGAAGTACTTAAAAGCACACTTTTATTGTTTTCTTTTCTTCTGTGTATTTTTATTTATCTCATTCTTCATTAATTTTTGATTTTTGTGCTCATGAGTTATAATAAAGAATGCAGAATAGATTATGATTACAGGCATATCAAAAGACCAAATACCCTTAATTCAAGAATAGAAGGGTCTAATATACCTATGAATCGTTTTCCATCTGAAAGCTACTCCATTTATAATCAACAAGAAAATTCTTCCAAATTCACATCATCATCATCAGACTTGTTGAACTACTCAGTATCATCTCAAGCTAACCAGCATCACCACCAATATACTCCCATTACCCCATGTTTTCAGCTAAGATCACCAAATCAACAAATTTCAGTTGAAAAAAACCCCAGGTTGGAGATTAACTATTTGGTAAGTGATCTACTTTATTATCATAATAACAATGGCATTGATATTGAATATTTGCATATTTATTAGTTATCTCATCAAAGGTTGAATGAAACTCTTTCTAGTCCAAATATCCAGTACTCGGAATCTATGGGGAGTTTATCGAATAGTGTCTTGATCAAGGATGAAACATCAAGGAGAGCAAGCTGGCCTATCAAGGTCCAAGTACCTTCACTGACCACGTCAATGAGGAACCAATGTTTAAAGCGTCCTTTAATAGAGGGACCAGAGCCTCATTCAACAGACGATTACCCAATTAGTGTAATTAAGCAAATTCGAAGTGAAATTGATCAAATTACCTCTCGTTTTGAGGATAAATTAACACTGTCACCATGTTCTCATCTCAACTCTTCATCACATATTATACAAGCGTGCTCATATTGCAATGATGTCCAACTAATCCAAACCAGAGAGTTATGGAAGTTTTTAAATAATGGTAAAATCCATAATTATTCTTTGGTTGTGTCATTTTATACTATATGCAGGATTTGGTGTGAAGCGAGAATGGTTGCACAACTTGATTCGAAAGAAATACATAATAATATATTGGGTGGGTATAGTATCATTAATCTTGAAGGAAGTAGGGTTGATCATTATACTTGCGAGGGATGGGATTGGTTTTTTAATATTATCAGATATCAAGATTCTTCTGATATACATTATACTGAAATCCTTGAACATTTCACAAATATGATAAAATCAAATGAAGAAGTTTATGACATGACATGGATTGACCAATTGTATACTCAGCTCTTTCATCAAACTAACTCATCACTCAAATTCTTTGAAGGGGAGAGCCAAATCCAAAGAGATAGAGGCCAGTTCTTCACACCTATTGAAGTTGTTGAATTTATGTGGAATACAGCCATCCCAAATTGGAATGAGCATATACAATTTCATGTAATGAATCCTCAAATTCATGATCTAGTGTTTGATCCATGTATGGGGCTTGGAACATCCATTCTCTTTTATGTAGATCAAATCATAAAAGCGCTGCAAACAAGTCATTTCCAAGAGGTATGGAACAATCCAGAAACACTTGAAATGATCTATAATAAATTGAGAGCTGGAATCTTTGGTATTGAACTAGATTTGGTTCCATTTTTAGTATGCATATGTAGGATCGAAAGTCATCTATTCCCAATTTACATGCAGATTTATCGATTAAGGAGAGGCTCATCTAGTATTTCGAATTCACCAGTCAAGCTCTTTTGGAATGACACACTTCAGCTGCTACCAAGAGAAGACTTTATCAAGCGCCCCGCAAGCACGATCTATCATCGATGGGGAGAAAATCAAATCAACCAACTTCGTAACTTCAAACTTAGTTTTTCAATCGTCTTAACCAATCCCCCATATCTATTGAGACACCAATTTTCTTTCCCTGATCCCAAACTATATTCTCAAGCCATATTAGGAGGAAAAGGCCATCAGGCATATTTGTATTTTATATGGCTTGGATTGCATTGTATATCGCGCGATCATGGCCAACTGGTGATGATTACTCCGAGCCAATGGCTTACTTGTGAGTTTGCACAAAGGTTTAGAGATTGGATGTGGGGTCGAATCTGGATGCATCGACTCTTTTTATTTGATCCTTTTAAAGTGTTCCGCAAGGTCCAAACAAATTCTCTCATCTTTACACTGAGCTGGAGGAACAAAGAGCATGCTAAGAGGGATCATAAAATAGGATTTTTCAAATGCAAAGACAAGAAACTGTCTCTCAAAAGCATGCTGGAGCATTATCACTATTGGAATGGGCAGCTAAACAGTAATCGAAATTTGGAACAAGTAATGGATTTCAATTCAAACTGTTCCATTCAACTGAAATTGACAACACAATTGGAGACCAAGCTAACGGAATCCCCGGCCAACCCCTTCTATTCGCTCATTCCACATAATAATCTCTCGCATCTGATGCATCAGTTGGCATTAAACCTGCCTAAGCTATGTGATTCAAATGGCAAAACCGCCGAGTGGGATTCCAAAAGTCCACTGATTTGGAATCGCGGCCCTAATACAAATCCTGTTTATGGATTGGTGGTTCGAACCGAGTGGGCCAAACAGAGCTTTGGAGACCTAGTGTATTCGCAATACATGGTCCCTTGTTTTTACTGGAACGGGTGCAGTAATAATCCACTACGAGAGGATGGTGTTATTGGGGAAGGAACAAAGGAGATTCAGTTCTGGAATAGGCGAGATCCCATGAGACTAAGTCGGAAGGAATCCAGTCCAGCTGAGTCGTATTTGGTTCATCATCAATATTTCAAACATTACTCACTCATAATGGTTGACAAGCTTGTGGCGAAGGATATTATCCAAAAATACCTCAAAGTCAAGTCAACTTCCGAAAACCCTTCCTTATGTGCTTTTTACAACTTCTTAAAAGAAGTCAGAGAGGAGCTCCAACCTCAATATCCAGATCGTGAAATCGCTTATAGTAATATCCAAAAATGTGGAAACAATTTGAATCAAAAAATCATTACGCCTATCAATTATGGCTACTTCACCACCACACAACCCAGACAACGGTTTTTTCTGGAGGAAGAAGGAACGAGTGTTACCAATCAGTGCATCTATTTCACTATCAAGCCAAGCGAACAATATGATCTACCGCTGTTGGATGTAGATTACTACTTAGCCCTCCTCAACAGCGCAATTATTCAGTACTACATGAACATTCATTGCCAATACGACCAGCAAGGACGCCTACGACTGTTCCGAAGCAATATGGCCCATATTCCCTTCCAGTACCCAGATCCCAGTGCTTATCACCAAATTCTGCAGCTTACTCACCTGATCAAATCATTAAAGAGCGTCGTGTATCGTATGCAGTCAGTCTTCAATCCTAGTGTTTCGGGGCAGTCATTCTTACTGGAGCCTTTGAGAAGAGGACTGGTAGATCTTTCAGAACCCAATCGATGGCAAATTGTGGAAGATTGTTGGAATGAAATTGCCCCGCGAAGCACTTCAAAGACTTTTGATTGGTTACAAAGCAGACTCAAATTCGTGTACCGCATGGTGAACTTTGTTCAACTGAAAATCGACCTAATCATGTTTGAGATATACCATCTACCACTTGAATTTGTGGAAGAACTGTTTCAAGAGCTGGATTTAATATCTCAATATGAGAATTATTTGCAGGAAATGGATGAAATTAGTATGAATGATGGGCTTAAAGATTGGATGTGTGGTGTTGAAGAGGTTATTTTAGAATTAGATACTTGGATCAAAGAATTTTGTTAATAATGTAAAATATTTTTGATTAGAATGATTGACAATAAATTATCACTGTAATTAATAAATATAATCATTATGATACGAAAAAACAATGAAAGATAATATTCTGATATTTATTGAAAAACTATTTTAGCAAATAAATAACTTATAACTCTCAATTGTAGTATTTAATTAATACTAGAAAATTCTTACATATATATTGCCATATATATATTCATCAACATTTGTTGTTTATAATTTTATCTCAAATATGAATTCAAAAACTAAAATAAAAATGATTTGGAAATCTTTCTTTTATTTCACTGATACAATATATTATAATTAATATTAATAATAACTGGCTTGATCATAATTTTTATGATATATTATATATTATGATTTCAATATCTTTCCATGAATTTATAAAAATATATTTTCAAAATTAGTACATTTGGCTCATTCATTTTAATTAATGAATGTAAAAAATCTTTTTGGTTAAATAAAAGAAATATTCCCAGTTATTATTTGTTTAAATGAAATTTGGGTTTTATATTATTAATATATAACCGAATTTTAATTTATTAGTATACAGTTTTATCTATTAGTATTATATCAATTAATTGTCATATATATTATATTGTATATCATTTCTCTATAATACAGATTTTTGGATTATTTAAAAGAATTAAAGTTTTATATCATCAAATTATAATTTTATCATTAATTTTTTGAAATATTCTCTATTTGTAAAGTTATTTTAATATTATCAATTCTTTCCTTTTTTACATAGATGCCTATCGGCTCATTGAGGTTGATAGCTGATTAAATTACTAAATTATTTCCAAGCAATACTACCAATAAATTTTAGCATATATGACATTAATGATGAATCAATTGGCAACCTTAAATAGTAGCATCATATACAAATATTATAAGATAAAATATTTCAATGTATTTGTGATATAAGTTTTAATTAATAATAACATTATGACCAAGCAAGGAATAGATTGTGATAAATGTGTTTTTATATGGATCATGATATCTTGGAATCAAATAATGATTTGAGAGTATTTAAGGGGATTTATGATGATTGTTAGCTTAAATCTATAATTTTGATCTTGTGAATTACATTTAACACTATTATAAGTGAATATTAACAAATCAGATTAAATATTACTAAATTGAATTTAAACAATATAAGATGATATAATTAACAACTATTTGATTAGATAATACTAACATAGTTTATAACTGATCAATATATATTTTTATAATCCAAAACGAAAATATACTTCAATTAGAATTTGGAAAATTCATAGTTGTTTGTATACTCTTAATAATATTCCAAAATTTAATAATATTAGAAATTTTATAAAATATGTTAAATTCCAAAATTAAACAGTATATTATAAACCTATCTATTAACTTCAAATAAGGGAATCATTATTTATATACATAATTACAATTTGAAATATTAATATTTGAACTAGTGATAAATTTGATGAAATAAAATCCTTTCCAAAACTTAATCAAAATGGTATATTATAATGATGGAATACTTCAATGAATAATGGTGCTTGATGTTATTTTCTTCAATGGCTCTTCATCAACAAATGATTTGAATTGAGGGAAAAGCTAATATAATGGTTAGTAAAATAATAGATGTCAGTAAATAGATAAAATACTCTGAATAGAACTTTTCCTTTGATAAGTCCATTTGGTATAGGACCATAAGTTCTAGAATCAGTTGAATTACTGGCATTGTCACCTTGGACCCAAATATGTCCTTTGGGAACCTAAGAAATTGAATAAATAACTATCCTAATGAAGAGCTATTAAACTTACTTTTCCAAGGGTATAGTCATTTTGACTTGGGTCACGGCATATTTCGTCCCCTTCCTATATTAGAGTTATATTAATAGCAGTAAAGACTTAATTAATTTAAAATACTTTGGCAATAACTCTTTTGCAAGCTACAACCGACGAGTCGAATGGAGATGTTATAATCACCAAATCTCCTATTTTGAGCTTATCATTATGATTCGATAAAATTTTCTGAACAAGTAAGAAGTCGCCCCAAGTGTTAAGAGTGGGTAGCATAGAAGGGCCTGCACACTAAATACAGTCGCTGATTAATCATTAATTGATTGTATAATACTACATTCGATTTACCTGTGCTATTTCTAAAAATTTACTATTAAATAAATGAATAAAACATGAAAATTGAATAAACCCAGTAGTCAGACTTAAGAAGGTTCTTCCATGTTGTTGAAACTTTGCTCTAAATGACATATTTTGTTAAATATATGATATAAACGATCTAATAATTAAGATGAAAACAGAGGACTATTTTATACATATTAAAAATGGAATAGGTGATTGTTTATATAAACCATCCCTGATTATTTTAAATTATGGGTTGATTAATTTAATATTAACATAAAGATATTATATAAAAGTTAAGTTGATTTAATAAGTCATATCACCAACGTCCATTCATAAAATCAGTGACATAGGATTTAAAATTTATAATGATGATATCTTTAATTTTTAGATTTAATATATTGTATATGAACAAGGTTTATGAAGTTTTGAATTGTAGATTACAAAATCGTCTATAAATTCAGATTGATATTATTTAATAAACCAAAAACAATTCAAAGAATATTTCAGGTAATATTTATTTTCTAATTTATACAAGTATTGTCATACCCAACGCGAATATAATTTAATTAAATCATTTATGAATTCAAATATTTATTTTATTGGTTTAAAAATAACTTTTGGATTATATATTAGAATTACAATACACTCTTTACCCTGTCTGGGTGTTTGGCTAGATTCTATTTGGTCTATTCAATATCAGATCTATTCTGAAAATATTCATTTCATAGTTTATACTTCAAGTATGCTGAATTTTTGAAATTACATATAAAATTATGCATCATATCAAAAAATCATAAATAATAATAAATTCCTGGTAATCTAGTATTATTAGAATATAGTTGAAATCATCAAACAGAGCAGGGTTAAACCGAAGATTTGAACAGTATAATGTGTGTATATTTGATAATTAGTATTTCTGAGATCTGTCAATAAATATCTAAAATCTTAATAATAATTTTCTATTCGTATAGTTTATAATAAAAATTGAGTATTTTTTTTATTTAATAATAGAATTCAATCAATTGATTGCCAGTTAATTTGATCTTAATAATTTGTGTAACTTAGAAATTTTAAAAATAAATTGTTAAATTTAGATCATTTTATGAAGTGATTGAATGTAATGCACTGAATATTAAGGCTAAATTTGGATATTCATTGCCTAATTTAGTTTATCATTCTCTATTCAAATAAGAGACAAGCTTACTTTCTCATATTTGTTAATAGCACTGTTCTTTATTCTATTCATTTTTTAATTAACCAAAATACTTTTAATAACATGGATCTCAATAATCAACAAGATAGACTTTTAGACTCAATGGAAGTCGAGGATTTAGACGAAGAAATGCAATATGTATCTCAACCTTTATCCTCTCAGAAATCTTCTCATCCTTGGGCTCCTTTTATTTCTATTGCCATTTATGTAATTGTATCTATTGTAACTGTTTTGTGTAATCACTTCATTTTCAGAGTTGGAAATGTCTTTTTCCCTTATCCTTTAACTCTCACATGGTTCGAATTAGCTTTTTCTTTTGTATTCTTGATTCTTGGAAGCGAGCTCAATGCCCTTCTTCCTGCTCGTCGTCAGTTTTCTATTCCTGAATTTGAATTTGAATGGCAAATAGTTAAACAAATATTCCCCATTGGTCTATTCCATGCCATGGTATTAACTTCAGCTATTTATTGTCTTAAATTAATGAATTCTTCTCTATACTCGGTAATTCTTTTACTTAAATTTTTACCTATATTTTAGCTAACTCAGTATCTTTAGATTACTAGATCTTCCAGCATTCTATTCACTATAGCTCTTTGCATTGCTATCCTCAAGTATAGAATCCCTCCTGTTTTATCTATTGCTGCTTTAATCACCATGTTTGGTTATGCAATGATTCAATCCAGCCAAGCTGTTTTTACCTTAAGTGGCTTGATTATCGGAGTTGTATCTAGTGCTCTTACTGGATTTTATTTTGTATACCTAAAGAGTGCTATTGTTTTACTTAAGAATGATGTATGGAAGTTATTCCAATATCATACTATTTTGTCTATTATTTTCTTAATTATTCCTTTTATTCTTTCTGGTGAAATTGAAGAAATTGCTAATAATGCTCAATGGGCTCATGATTTTAGCGTTAGAGGCTGGATATTTTTAACTTCTTTCCTTGGATTCTTAGTTCAAGCAGCTACTTTGAATGCTCTAAGAGTTACTAATCCTATCACTTTCATGGTTGCCGTAGCCTTGAAGGTAGAACTATATTTATTCGTATTTATTGACTATATTAATGAGTTTTTTTAGTTTGCCATCCAATCATGCTTAGTTAATTTCTTCTATAGCTCTCCTTTATATGGATTAGTAAGTTTTTTATTATATAAATTTCAAAGCCTTTGATTTAATTTCATATTTTTAATAGGATATTTTCGGTATTGTTCTCACCTTCATTGGTGCTATTGCATATGGATATATTAGTACAAAAACTCCTATTCTGTTTTAATAATAAACCATTTTGTGTTTTATAAATGTAGGGCCATATTCAACCAAATCTGTTAACAATCTTATTATATTTATAATCTTATATTGAAATATTTTGAATTATGAATCAAATTATATTTAATAATTTCATTAAATATTCAAATTGTTAAATTTTCCAAATATTTATTGAAATTACACTAATGATTAATTAAAAATACGGTTTTCCTATATTATTTATCAATACGTATAATTTGCAAAATATGTCTGACAATATAAATATTATATAGATTGATAAAATATAAGATATAACAATACAAAATATACAGTACATCTTTATTCATTTACATCATTTTATATGTACAATAATTTTTTTGATCTTATCAACATAAAGTTTATTCTTATATATTATAGAATTTGATAAATCAAGAACATAATAGATTGAATACTAATATGGCATGGTTAGAAGAATATATTGATAATATTTTGTCCTTTATTTTAATATATTTTAGATTGTTTTGTAAGTTAAACAGAATGGCGTTCACAGAATTCTTTCATACGTTGATAAGCAATCTTCAACTGCTCAGGTGGTGGGCAAATAACAATTCTAAAGAAATTGGGGTAACCAAAGGCCTGTTAAATCAAAATTAATACAAATTAAAAAAAATAATAATTGTAATATATACCTTAGCTGGTAAACAGAATACAGATTCTTCAGCCATAAGCTTTTCAGTAAATTCAACATCATTCTTGATATCCTTAAATTGATCGACTTTAATTTCAACCTATCAAAGGGTTAGACTCAAACTTGCAAACTATATTATAAATTACCATCATATACATGGCTCCTTGGGGAACAACGGGCACTAAACCTGGGATCTCCGAAATTAATGCTTGGCTTATTTGGGCATTGTGCTAAGAAGAGTGAGTCGGTCAATAGGTGAGAAATGATATTTGCTGATATATTATTACCTCTAATTTTTGGATAGTGTCTTTATAAAATTCTTCAGGTGTATTGTTAAGAATATCTGGAATGGCTGCTTGGATCAAAGTGTTGGCGCCTAAGATTACTTGGGACATGACGATGATTCCTTTCTTTAAGTCTACTAAAGCATCATGACGATCGTGAATCATGAGCCATCCTACTCTCCAGCCTGGGACTAGCCATTGCTTAGCCAACCCTTTGACAGAGATGATAGGGACATCTTTGGTCAAGGAAGCCATAGGATAAAATTTATTATCCCCAAAGGTCATGTCTCCATAGATTTCATCAGCAATAACTGGCAACTTGTGCTTGTGACAAAGTTCCAAAATATCTATCAAATGCTCACGTGTATATACTGATCCACAAGGGTTGGAGGGATTGTTAACAAGAATACCAACAGTGTTTTCATCAATTAAAGATTCCACTGATTTGAAATCGACTTCCCAGTTCTTTTCAGGTAATAAATCGTAAAAACGAACTTCAAAACCTCTCGTTCCGGCAATAGTTTCATAAAGTGAGAAACCTGGGCGAGGGATCAATAAGTTTTGACCAGGATTAACCATGGAGGTCAAAACCAGCTCTAGTGCTCCAGAGCAGCCAGAAGCAATAACAATATCCTAAACAAAATTTCAAGAGTGAGGGATAATATCGAAATATACGAACTGAAATTACATCAGCATTTAAAGGAGCCTCAGGAGTTGAGTATTTCTTAGCAATAGCTTCACGAGCAGAGGCAATACCTATACTTTTATTTAGACCCCCAATCTAAATTAAAAGAAATGAATATATACCTTGAGATTGAGCATAACCATTATACTTTCCTTCTTTGATCACTTTGATTAAAGCGTCTTCAATACTGGAATCAACTTTGAGATTGCCAAATACAGTAGGATCACCTATGTAATAATTAGCAGATGCTTTTATAATTTTTGAAAGATAATGGACTACCAATTGATAAGCTAATGACGTGTTTATCAGGATTGGGCTGGATTTTCATATCTTCCAATACAGAACGGATTGGATTGAAAGTATTTTGTGCACTGATTGAACGCTTGATTTGATAGCTTTGAGTATTTCTTAAAGTCATTTTGAAAAATTTACTTGGTCAATAATAGGTTTTGATTACCACCTGATTTTATATATCATTTTCTTTTGTATAAATTTTCTCACGATTAAATTTAATTTCGAATAATATGCAATTTAATTTTGCATTTCATCCGATGAAGTTCAAATTAACTATCCTTCATAATACATAGTCAATTGATGCAATTAAAGAAACCGATCATTTTAAATATTTTAAAAATGTACTCTAAAAATATATTGGTATTATATTATAACATTTTAGTGTTATTTTACTTTATGAACTATGCTTAACAATTGATTTGAATAATATTAGAGAAAATAGTGACTTAATTGGGAAATCAAAGGTAGTAAAATGGTCCACATGATTACTCAAAAATCCTCTATCAGTTAATAATTCTTAAATTTAACCGCTTTGTTATTTTTATTCAGAAAATTGTGTAATTGAATTTATGGGGCGACTTCTTTTTGATTTATTAATTATTCCTGATATAGTAATTTTAATTAAATAATATACAATAATTGGATAATCTTTAATTATTCAAAAAATATATTCATCGAATTCACATTTAAAATAGATGACTTTTGGCAATCCTTATACTGATTGCTCGATGGTCTCCAGTTTATTCTTTTAATGTACAGTTATAACTCATTGAATTTCTATTATGTATAATATAAACAAAATTCAAACTTGTATAATTAAATATTTGATCATTTATTTTTAATTTTATTTGTTTATTGAATTAATTTAAAAGCACATCTTACCCATCAAAATGTTAATTATTTTATCAGATAAAACAAATATATATATTTTTTTCTTAAACAATTATATCTTTATTTGGATTTTTGAATTAATTTTATTTTAATATCAATTTATAATCCAATATATTATTTAATGTCATATATTACTCATAAAATTGTGATGATTTTTTAAATTAATTCCAATTAATAATTATTTGAATTTTATATCCTTTTATTTTTTAATTTATATTGATTTTAATAATTATATTTAATTTATCAAAAAAAATTTGCTTAATATATTAAAATCATAATATTTAAATATCAATGAATATAAAAATTAAAATTAACTAATGTATAATTAAATTTGAGAGAATTTGATAATATATAAATATTTAAATTTTA